>JAMPIV010009618.1:0-155143 GCA_024509875.1 Oreohelix idahoensis
ATACCTTTTCAGCAACATTTAGCAACTCAACTCACCCACCTCTCTGCACCTTGTTCCATGAGAAACTTTCTCAGGTCTGGAGCCATGGACTCTCTTAATTGCTCTATAAGGACCATTTCCTTAAGATCTTGGGTTTTCCCCAGAGAAGTCCATTTCTCCAAGTATGTCTCTATTCGTGCAGAGAACTGGTGATAGGTTTCACCTGACAGTAGTTTAGCATTCCTAAATTTTTTCCTATAAAATTCTGCATTCTTTTCATATCTTAACAAAAGAGCCTGCTTTAGCATGTCATAATTTTCCTGATCACCTCTGCTCATTTTTTGCAAAAACTTCATAAGCTGCCCCACGAAGTCCCTGAGATAACTTTAAGCTCCACCTTTCTCTCTCTAACCCATACGTGGTAGCTAATAGTTCATACCTATTTAGGTAGCTCTCTATATCATCGTCTTTCTCAACAAAATGATCTAAATGAAAATTCATAGCTGAGGTTGAGGCTCCCTGAGTAACCGTAGCATCAGAGGCAAAGGGACTGGCACCATTTTCAGGAGCATGGCCTTGAAACTCAAACTCCCTTAGTCGTAACTCATGTTCCCTTTGTAATCTTTTATCTTCTGCTTCCCTTTCTGCAGCTAATTTCTTCTCTTCCCTTTCTGCAGCTAATTTCTTCTCTTCCCTTTCTGCAGCCTGTCTTCTTTCCTCGGCTTCCAATGCTTTAGCCTCTTTGTCGGCCTCAATCTGCATCTTACTCTGCCTCAGCCTAATTTCTTAATTTCTTTTTCAGCCTCTAACTTTCTTTCGGCTTCAAACCTTCTTTCTTCGCGTTCAATAAATTTGTCACATTCCATTTTGACATAGGCAACCATAACTTGCCCATCTAATCCTAACTCTTTTGCAGTCTGAACCGCAGCAGATCGAAATTTGGCCAGGTCCGCCATTGTCTATCAGGTAAATTTATACAATGTCTAACCAACAATTCAGTCTCTAAATATATATCTAATGGACAACACAGGCACCGTGAGCTCAACCTTATTTAATTCCACCCAAGGATACCTTTTAATTCTTACATTCCCTGAAGTGAATTACCCCCAATATTTTTAATAGGGAAAGATTCAAAATCCCAAGAGCGAGACCCCAATATATGTGGTGAAGTGGGATGTTATAAATATTTATAGGGGACTTAGTGTACTGACTGAGATCAGCTGTGAAGGTATCTATATCTAATAAGAGTAGTGTATTATAGATAACCTTACTTGCTGCCACATATATATATATATCTCAGTCAGAATTATTCTGGAATAGTGTGATGACTACGTTGTATGTCTAGGGTATGTGTATGATGAAGTGTAAGTCATAACAACAACAGACAGATAAACAATTTAATTTATTCCACCACACTTGACAACACTGTGACACTCACATACATAAAACACTCTACAAGGATATCTTAAAGGAGTCACTGATAACTTTTCAAAATAACAATATGTATTCATTGCTGTCATGAATGAATATGTGTCCTGATTCAAATACAAAGGAACCAGGAATCACAATCAATTTTAATTACAAGTTATATGTACAGAATTTATTAATATGAATATTGTAGTGACATATATTATTAAAAGTATCCTATGTGTGTCAGTTGTGTAGTAGTAATATGAGGTAATACTGGTTTTGTTTTATTCAAGCTCTGTTGGTATTTGTCATCATGACTTCAATAGTTTGTCTTTATTGGAACTAGTATTGGAGATGTTCTCAGTTCCTGATATTAAAACAATTTACTTCCCCTCTTAAGTTTATGTTACAATGTTATTTTAAGATGGGGGTACATAATTTTGAGCTCAGCTGGCCACATCAGCTTATCTTGCGTGATGGCGGCAGGAAAAGACTCCTCTGCTCGATTTCTCCCCTGTACTCTGGAGACACCTCACTGATAGCTAAATGGACCAAGGAGTATGCTGTCCGACTCTGGATTCAGCAAAGCTCTGACCAGGTGCTGCTCAATACCATCAAGACCACGGTCCCTGAAAACAAGAAGGATGTACCTTCTACTTCATAACTAATTGATACTCTAGTTCTACTCTGAGCACAATACATCACAAACATTGAGTTCAGAGCGTTAGGCCAACTGTCAGCTTCATCTGAAATACTTTATACCAGTATTAATCTCCTTAATGGTTACTACGCCTCTGCACTTCCAGCATTATTTCTTTCTAGTCAATCATCTAGGTGTCAGTGTACTGTTTGGCCATTCCATGCCGTTTTACTTTCCTCCGACACCTTCTGTTCAGGCTGAGCATTATAGGCTTTACATCATGTTTGCTACTGAACTACACATATATACAGGCATAAATTAACAATTCACATTCAATTTTCATTAAAAGATACTGAATGTTTCAAGCTTACCACAATTCATAGAATAAACACAGATACGTTGACTAGCAATGAATTCTGGCACAAATACTGGCACAAATTCCCATCTGCTTATGTTCCAGGCTTTTATTTAGCAAAAATATGAGCTGGCTTCAACGCACTGTTGCTTTATCAAGCTTATTTGAACTAGTGGTCTCGAACTAACGCTCCTAAGTGAGTATATCAGCGAGTCTGGCCAATGGAGCCACGTTTCGACAAGTGTTTGAAAAAATCTTACCTTCCTACGTCTCCCCTAACAACCAAAGATAGTATTTATAGTCCGACCAATCGTGTTTAGTCTTATATTTGTTGCGCTCCAATCAATTTGGAGTTTACATGGTAGGCTATTTCCGTACGTAAGGTTTTTTCAAACACGTTATAAAAAAATTTTATGAGCAGAAATGATTTCATGCTGTCAGGCATCCCCACTATTTTATTTTGGTTATAATTTGTTAATTCCTAGACTATTTGCGTAACGTTTTACATATTCTTTGTCAGCAAGCCCTAAGGAACCCAAATATACAAATTTAAAAGAGCTAAGTGGCTGCGTTCAAAATATGCACTTTCTTCTACCTTCGGTTTCGAAGATGTGCTGTCTGGGTACTGTAATGTTTTCAAACGTAAACCCATCTAATGTTATCTTTTCTAATAAGCGTTTTTCAGGATTTAAAAACCTAACTCGGCGAAGGTTAGTGTTTTTATCACTGTCCGTCCGAAAAAGTTAGTGCATGTGGCCTTACACGCGTGATAGTAGTAAGTGTGTATCGCGTTACGCTTGTTGGGGTGGCATTAATAGCGAGACGCGTGTTCAATTTTGCATGCGTTCCTGATTTTCAGCCCTCCCTTCTCTCTATCCTTTAGTCCATCTGTCTTTAGTTACGCCGTGTATAAAATGGAATGAATGAAATATTAAAATTAGGTATCTCAATGTTTTTGCAAGAAATACAGCACACGTTTCATTGAAGAAAGCGGGTAATAATATAGTAGGCTTTTACTATCAACGTGAAAGCGTTACAATTTGCAGACGAAGCATAAAACAAAGGGGATTTCGAGTACATTCCTTGTGACAGCACTGTTATTTTACCATTGCTCTTTCTTTTATTAAAATTTATTTGTTAGGCTTTATATTTACCTGATAATTTATATATGTGGATTAGAATATTTCACGACAATTATTCCTCCTCCAATGTTAATGTGGGGGATTTTGTGCATCAACATTTCAACAAAATCTCAGCTGTGACAACATAAAGTTTCACCTTAATATAAAATGTCATCTGCATCATACATAACCTGTTGCTTCTTCATCTCATGTGTCATTAGTGGTTATCATGCGGTAATGGGGTATTTCATTTGCTAGGTCAGCATGTGCAAATGCTATTTCTTTAACATGGGCAAAGGCATCATCAACAAATAGGTGCAATTTGTTCAATCTGGGGTTAGCATATACTAATGCTCTCAAGGGATTCTTCATTTGCAGAAATCAGCATGCGCAAATGTCATTGGGGTATTTGTGATAGGCAGTAAAATTTTTGACAGTACTAATATACATCTGGGTCTAAAATAATAATGTACATTTGAAATAATCCTGTGGAGAAAAATAGCATAACCTACAATACTAGTTTTGGGTATGAATTATGTGCTGTTGAGATATGTCATAGTATGAACAGTATGATTGATCAAGGTGATAGATATAAAGGAGTTTAGCATAATATAGATCAAAGAAATATTAGTATGGGGTAAGAAAACAAAACTACTGGTGTACAGTGTCTGCATGAAAATACAGGACTCTGGATCTGCAAGGACAAGAAGTCTGGTGAGTGAAACATGGAATATGATTCGTTTCAAAAGTAGAGATCAATGTTACAACAGAATAGTATGACACACATGTGTTATAGGTAAAGTTGTGTAACATTCTGAATATCAAAAACTGTCTGACTAATAAGGGTGTCTGTAAACAAAGAACATTGTATCATCTGTGTCATCTTTATTTCAATAATCCAAATAAAATGTCTAACTAGAATCCTCCGTGGGCTGGTCTTGATTTCTTTCTGGGCATCATTATTCTAAGGCTGGAAAAAATAACTTTCTCAGTGAGGCTTTGACATCTTAGTCTGTAAGCAAGTCATTTGAACTGTCCAAGACTGAAAATAGAGTACATGGGGAGAGTTAGTACATTGTTAAAAATTAAGTGCACATTCGCGGTGACGGTACATGGGATGGCATGTACATTGAAGACTTGAGGGGCGTGTCTCAGCAAAGTTTTAGTAGTTCCTTCAGTTTCTCTGCCATCTCTAACCTTGCAATGTCCCGACTGCTTAGGCGAGCATCATACTGAGTAGCAGTGGTGACGGGTGTGATAGGCGACGACACTGCATTTGCTGATTGTTGGGACATGAGGACATTGACGAATGCGGTGATGGCTTAACATCTTTTGATTGCGGTGATGGTTTCACTGTGGTAGGGGTTTGTATGGCTGGAACATCTGTTGGTTTTGAGGCAGGTATATGTTTCGCCTTGATTTTTCTTCTGACCTGGTTGTGCTGAACGTTAGCACCGGTTACAATGGGCACAGTAATTTGCACACTGTTGTTTTTGACTAGTTGAGATGAGGCTAACACTTCTCGGCTTGGTTTTGGAACATGATTGCGTTTCTTCAGAATCTTTCGTCTGATATAGTTGTGCTGTATACGCGGAATTTTGTTGCTAGGGATTGAGTCATCAGATTCTGTTTTATAGGCGCGTTTGACGCTGGAGCTGACTGGTACAAATAATGTACTATCCGCATCACTGGTTTCAATGGAACTAGCTGTATCAATGTCTGTTTCTTGTTGGTATAATTCTACCATTTTTCTGTCATTATGTTCGTTGGGGTCTGACAAATCTATGCTGTCTTGTTCTGTTTCGTCTCCATAAAGATCGCTGGTATATGGTTCAACAATCTGCTTGGGTATAGTTTCTTCAGGATCTGATTGTTTTGAACGAGCAATCTTGTTCTTGTGGTATAGCAGTGTTTGGTTTTCACTAGTGTTAAAACTAGAACTGCCTGAACTGGGGGTGTGATAGGTATCAGCTGACGATTTATCACTGCGGGAGTAAGTTTGAGTGTGGATATAAGGTGCTTGGTTGTTGTCATCGTGTGACGTCTGAGGCATTATTTCTTCATTTCTAATGCGCAGGTCTCTGTCCTGGAGTCGATTACGCAATTCAAGTGGTGGGATATCTTCTTCGCTTTCGGACGAGTCTCGTTGTTGTCTTGCTCGATGTATTTCATCTGTGGGTGGTCTGGGTATGTGGTCGTCTTGGTAAAATTCAGAGTCTGTCGTCTCTGACTCTGATATGTCAGACGAATCTGTGCTGGATGGATTATAATTTAGGGTGGCTTTTCTGACTGGTCTTGTATTTGTCGTCAGAGGCGGAATGGGCCGGTGATTATCAATTTTTATTTGTTTTACGTGAGCTTTTGTTTGGTGTTGTTTCTCTTCATTCCAAATAATGAAGTTTACAGGCGTAGTTTGTTTCATGATTTTGTAGCCATCTAACCATCGGTCATCGAATTTTGAACTGCGTACATGTTTCTTGTAGTATACTCTGTCTCCTATTTTGTATGTTGGTAGCTTGGCTGATTTATCATGTTGTTTCTGTTTCTTGTGAAATGCCTTCTGCGTATTTCGTTGTGCAATCTGGTGAGCTTTATACTTTTCTTGAAGGATTATTTCGATGGGGTCTTCTCCCATGTATTTTCTTTGTGGGCGAAGTAGGTTGTCTAACGGAAAGTTTGGTTCTCTTCCGTATAGCATGAGAAAGGGTGACATTCCTGTGGTATCGTTCACGTTTACTCGGATGGCTTCAAGAGCTTGGTTAATGTATAGGTCCCAGTATTGGTGGTTCCCCTTGATATATTTGCTAATAATATCATGTAGGGTGGCGTGCATGCGTTCATTTCTGCCATTTGCATTTGGGCAATAATAAGTGGTTGTAGTATGCTCAATATTCAGCTGGTGTAAGGTGGCTTTAAATGGGTTACCTATAAACTGTTTACCGTTGTCTGAAATGATTCGTTTTGGACAGCCATGCCTGGGAATGAATTCTTGTAAAAAAATTTGCGTGATGGACTGCGATGTGGCATCACTGAGTGGGTAACTTTCTGGCCAAACAGAGTATTGGTCAACTATGTGCAGGAGGTATTTGTTGCCTGATTGGGTGAGTGGGTAAGGACCTGATAAGTCAATGCTCACTGTTTGCATGGGGTAATGGGAAGGTTGCATTTCTTGAAGGGGAATTAAATGTGGCTTCATGTTTCTCAATTTACATGTTCTACAGGTGGCTACATATTCTGTAATGTCCTTGTAGAAAGTTTGCCAATAATACCTTTTCTTTATGACATCAATTGTTTTGTCTCTTCCCATGTGCCCGTTGTTATCATGAAACTGTAGCAATACTTCTGGGACTAGATGTGCTGGAATGACTTTTCTTAGTGTCCCTTCTTGTTTCTGATCAATATAGTATAGAATTCCATCCGTTGGGTGTACTGTAAAATCTTTACTTTTTGTTGGGTTTTCTTTCACGTATGTGAGCAGCTTGACAATTTCTGCATCTTTCGCTTGTTCTACTCTCATGTCAAACATCTCTTGGCTTTCTTCTTCTACTTGAGTGGCGGAATCTGAGGTACTTCTTCGACTTGATGAAGTAATTTCATTAATTTCTTTAGCATTATCGTCAATCTCTGAGGATGTGCCATCATTTTTGACTCTATTTGTTTTCACTTCAGTTTCATCATCATATTTAATCCTGGATAAGAGGTCTGCACAGGTGTTCATTTCGCCTGGGATATGTTCGATAGTGGTGTCGTAGGACTGTAAATTCATTGCCCATGTCTGTAACTTCTTTGGCTGTTCTTGTGTTTTGGTGAGCCAGTTAACCAAAGGTTGATGATCAGTTCTTATAATGAGTTTAGTTCCTCTGACGTAAAAGTCAAACTTTTGTACTGCATAGTGAATAGCATATGCTTCTTTCTCAGTGGTGGTCCACCGTTTTTGTGACTTTGACAATGCGTGGGATAGGAATGCAATGGGTTTCTCATTTGGAATGTTTGGTAGGATGGGTGTTTCATCTTCTAGTACAGGTTGGACCAAACAAGCACCAATTGCGTTATCTGAGGCATCGGCGTATAGTATCATGGGCTGAGAAATATCTGGATGTCCAAGCAGTGGGATGGTGGTTAGGGCATTTTTTAGATACTCAAAGGATCTCTGGCAGTCTTCTGTCCATTTGAAGCGTGCATACTTGCGGGTAAGGGCTATCAAAGGCTCTGCTGCTCTGGAGAAATTGATGATGTGGCGTCTATAGTACCCTATTGTACCAATAAATGAGCGTGTTTGTCTCACCGTCTTGGGGCTAGGCATTTCTCTTATGGCTTTGACTTTATCTTCATCAGGTCTGACGCCATGTCTATTGATGACAAAGCCTAAATATTTTGTTTCTGTCTTTAGAAACTCACACTTCGACAGTTTTAACTTTATTTGGTGATGCCTGAGTCTATCAAACACTGTTTCAACCTTGCGGAGGTGGTCTTCCATCGTGCCTGCGGTATGTATCAGGATATCGTCTATGTATGCCAGGGCAAATGGATGTAGACCCTTTAACACTTCATCCATGAGTGACATATATGTTGCTGGAGATCCTTTTAGACCAAATGGCATAACATTCCAAAAAAAACTTCCCATATGTGAACAGAATGTGGATTTCTGTTTTGCCTCAGGTGTCATGGGGATGCACCAAAAGCCTGACCTTGCATCAAGTGTGGTAAAGTATGTAGACTTTCCTAACGTCGCAAGTAGATCGTCTATCCTGGGGAGGGGGTAGGAAATGACTTTTGTGATTTTGTTAAGGGCACGGTAGTCGCAGCAAAAAGCGACTGGAGCCGTCTTTCTTTGTTACGATCACTATGGGTGAGGACCATTGGGAACGGGATCTTTCGATGATTCCTGCCTGTAGCATTTCATTTATAGACCTTTCCACGAGTTCTCTATTTTTCAAGGGCGTATGATAGGGTTTCATATGTATTGGCTCCTCTGTGGTTGTTTGAATGTCCATTGTGACAGTGTTAGTTCTGCCTAATTCCATGTCATTGAGTGCGAATACATCTTGGTGCTTTTCTACAAACGTTTTCAAACGTTGCTTATTATCTTCTGTGGCATTCAGGGTTGCAAGTAACTGAGCTATTCTCTCTCTGTATTTATGATCTGCTATGATATCTCTGGTCTGTCTTGATGCCTCCGTTTCATTCCCATAATTTTGGGACATTTTTCTTGCATCTTGTGAAAATCTCTGCTCCTGGTATGTGGCTTTCTTTTGCGTAGTTCTTTGCCGTTCATTGGGCTGTGCTTGGTACTGTCTCCTCTGCCATGTACTGTGTGCATTTCCATTTGTCACTGCATTTACTGTATATTCATTTCTTATTATATTTCTGGGGTAGTCGTTGTTGTGCCATTTTTTCTGATTATTTCTGTCGTAACTGCGCTTATCCGCGTACGTTACTGTATTTCTTCTGTTTGTGCTATAGGGCTGTCTTCTTTCCCTGGGCGAAAATTTTTCATTCTTTCTGTTTCCAACTTTGCTGCTATAGTATCCTCCTGTGGTATAGTCATATAAGAATTCTTCCTTTTCTTCGGAAATTTCAATTGGTTTTGGGACTTTATCATATCCACCTGTTTTTTGAGTTATATTGATACTCCATGGGGCATGTATCACTGTCTTGTCGCTTTGGATATCCTCCTGGCAAGACAATTTCTGTTTCTCTGTTACTCTGTGATATACAGCACTTCATCTTTTCTCTTGGTGTGCTGGGGCGCAAGAATGAGTAATTATAGTCATTTTCATACTGTGGCCTTTCTCTTCTTATGTATGGACTGGTTCGTTTCTGCCATCTGGGTAGGGTATGCTGTGGTGTAACATGACTGTGACTGATGTTACTGCCTTTTTCTGCCTTATAACTGTTTACTTTCCGTGTACTATGGTTATTTGTACTGCGATTTCGTGCATTATGTCCAGTGGGAGTGGTTGAGACAATTTGTGGATGGTCTCTATTGGTTTTGGTTTGTCTTATTGTTGACGTATCCACTTGCGCTACAACTGTGCCTCTTTTTATAGTGGTAGTTTTTCCTGACATATTCAATATCATGATGGGGAAATCTCTGGACTTCGAGACTTCAGCGATTCCCTCTGTAATTTGCAACAATGGGTCATCAATAATGCTTTCTTCTGCTAGGGGCTGTACTTGAATTGATTGCCCTGGTGTTATGTACTCAGAATTTTTTACTCTGCCTTTTGCTATGACCAGGGAGTTTGGAGCCACCGTTATGGGAGCTGTAATCCTTACCAAAGACGCTATGTGGATATCGTCCTGGAGATCTATGTACGTATTGTTGACTTTGATTTTGTGGAGGTCATAGTATATTCGAACTTTGTGTTTGTTAAAAAAATCTCTCCCTAGGATAAGATTTCTAGACATTCCTTTAGTAATGACAAATGGGTGTTCAAAATTTGTTTCGCCTAAGGAAAATTTTAGCCATGCTGTCCCAACTGAATTTAGTCTTTGTCCCGTGACTGAAGCTAGGTGTGTTTTGGACGGTTGAAATCGTACTAAGTGTTGGATCCTCTTGAACAGCTGGAACCTAATAAGGCTGATGGATGCTCCTGTATCTACCAGTGCCCTATATTGTTGGCCCTGTATAGACATGATGCAGGAACTGGGGTCCGGATGTATTTTAGTTCCATCATGCAACATTTCTTCATATTGTATTTTACTGGATGGGCCCACTTGACAATTTCTGTTCTGTGTTGTTTCTTTTGTTTTGGACCAGTTTCTGTGATTGTTGCCCTCACTAACGGTCCTGTTTTGTGAGTGGCGCGGCCGTTTCCCTGACGCATGAGGGGTTGAGGTGCGCCTCTGGTATACTGATTTCTGGTGTAATCACGTGGGGGTGGTGCGGGTTGTTGTGGTTGGTAACCTCCTCTTCTGGGTGGTGCATGATTGTAATTTGCTCTACAGGACTTGTAACCATGTCCGAGCCTACCGCATGTAAAGCATCCGTTTGTATTGACATTATTGACGTCGTTTTGCCTCTGTGTGGGGGGTCTATAATTGCGGGGTCTATCATCACGTATTCGTGGGCGAGTCCATTGCCTCCTGGTATGGTCAACTTCCATAGGCTCATGCTCATCATAGTCCCTATATTCTGGTCGGGGTTCCCTACCTGCTCTTTGTTGGAACCTTCGGTGAAGATTTTCCTCCTGTATTGCTGCTTGGATTGTTTCAGCAATAGTCTTGGTGTCTTTTCTAATAAGATGCCTTCTGATATTTTCCGCTCTAAGGCCATCGGCAAATATCCCCACTAACTGTATTTCTACATCAGGTGTGGTAGGGATTTCTCCGCAAAATGCCTCTTCTGCCATATTGAGGAATCGATCTCCAAAAAGTTGTACCGATTCATCTCTTTCCTGTTTCATGCTTCTAAGGACTGACCAAGCATGCATTTTGTCTATGATTTCCCCATATCTCTGGGTGAGCTCTTTTTTTAGGGACTCGTAGGTTTCTGTGGGGTACTGCTGGGACCTCCTTCTTAAAAAATCAGTCACGTACGAATCAGAACCTAACAGAGCGATTTTCTTTTTCTCTTCATCCGTTGTTGCCTCTGCTAGTGCCGCAAATTTATCCATGTCGGACAACCATCTTCTGAAATTTTTTTTGTTTCCATCAAACGGCTGAACAATGGATCTAACCTGTGTGAATTTCGCGTAGTTGTCATTTTTCTGTAGGGTTTCAGTAATTTGCCGTAGCGCTATTATTGTTGGTCCTTCCATATTTTGTCTGTCCTGGGGCTGCAGTGGTTGTGCTTGAGCGAATCTGTTTTCCTGTTGCTGCTGCTGTTCTACCCCAAGTTGCTGGAAATTTTCCATTAATTGATCCATCTTCGCTTCTGCTCTTTTGTAGAGGACTGGTCACTAGGCAACAAGTTGTATGTGTTTTCCTGCTCAATACCTTTTTTTTTTTTAATGAGGACTGATCACGGGCACCAAGTTGCAATGTGTGGCCGGGCAGGGTAGTGGGGGTTGCTGTTTAACTCGAGAGTATTAGATTTTGATTACTAGCTAGCCTGCTAGAGGTGATGATTTCTCTCTACAGACTTACAGGAATTTACCAGGTTCGGGGACAATCCTCTATGATGTTTTATTTTTAGAGCATATGGTTATTATTTGTGTTGCACCTGCAACGATTAGCTTTGGCATGATCCTTTAATAATTGGTATGATGGCTAACTGCAAACATATGATTCGTCAACAGCATTTGTGTTCAATGAAACAAATGTTTATTCAATTTCCAACAAGAACTGGGTTAAGTCAAATGGTAACCACACCAAATTTGCATAATAGCATGTTGACATTTAATAAACAAGCATAAAAAGTCAATGCATTATTTTAATGATGCAATATTCCTTATTGCATCTCGTAATCTTTTCAAGTTGCTAAAACATGGCGTGGCTCCTCTATCCTTCTAGTGTTCCTTCGTTTATTTGTTAATGTGGTCTAGATTTCACGTTTTTCTTATCTCTTCATTTCAATGAAGAGCCAAACTTTCTCTTATTCATTAGTATTCCTTAGTTTGACTTTCTCTCAGCTTAAGGACCTTCATTCTTGGTAAAAGGTTCAGATATATGCCTGGGTTTACAATTCTTTACCCAGTTTTCGAGCGTAGCTCCGTTTCAGTTATGACTGTGGGCTCTAACAGTTATTGCATTCAGTATTTAGCAATACTTACAGTTTTCATGAATTCACAAACAAATTATTCTACGTTTCGAAATTACACAGTTGCTTTAATTGTGCGAAGTCAATCTCCTCTATAGAATATCACTGAGCAAAGAGAATTACGTCTTGTCTCCACCGCTCTAAATTCATTACTGACTAAAAAAAATGGCTTCGTCTCTTGTTCATTCCGGGGAAAAAAGACTCAGCCTAACCATTGGTGGGAAAATCACGTGACCAATGCTTGGCGTAAGCGAAGCTACCCTAATTAATGCTTGGCGTAAGCGAAGCTAAGCTTAGCCTACAATAATGCGTGGCTTTTCGAAGCTAACCTGGTTTAATTAAACATCTGCGCCAAGACTTTTTTAATCTTCTGTTTCTATAAAAATTTATTTTATATGTTAATATAGCCTGTATCTGAAAACTTACGGTATACGCGGTTACACGAGAGCACCTGCACCTCTATAACGAGAGCACCTGCACCTCTATAACGAGAGCACCTGCACCTCTATAACGAGAGCACCTGCACCTCTATAACGAGAGCACCTGCACCTCTATAACGAGAGCACCTGCACCTCTATAACGAGAGCACCTGCATCTGTATAACGAGAGCACCTGCACCTCTATAACGAGAGCACTTGCACCTCTATAACGAGAGCAAAGAACTGTGCCACTGATTCTACCATCATCATCATTAATCTCGTTTGCTCTTCTTACGGAACATGGAGCCACCACAGCAGCCGGTCCACTAAGTAGGAAGCTTGCACCAAGTATTCTTATGCTCGTGCAGTAGTGGTTTTTGAAGCATGTTGAGATTTCCAGCCCCATCTTTCTTCTTTCATCCTTAGCCGCCGACTGTCAAAGCAGTCAGTGACCATCACGCCTGGTGGCGTCTTGTAGGGCAGCAATAAACTGCTTTCATTTTGCTCGGTCGGCGGCCATCCTTCGTGCAGTGCCCCAGCTCTGGTTCATTCTTTGGATCTCGGCCTAGACAGTTCTCCGCCATGTTGTTTATGGTCGGCCTCTATTTCGCTTTCCTACAGGGGTCCATAGCATATCTGTTCATGGGATTTTTTTCTTCAAGCCCCATGCACTACTTCATATTAATCCGCCTTCTATGACATGCCTGGGAGTGCGACAGCCATATTTTTATTTTACCTCTTCAGAGACCCCCCTCCCTCCCATCCCCCACCCTACCCCCCCCCCCCCCCAATTCCCCCCTCCCCCCCCCCCCCCCCCCCCCCTTGGAAAATTCACATGGTACTGACACTACCAGGTATAACGTAAAAGATAACAAAGGAAAATTACTGAACGATGCTAGAACCGCTTCGTTTACAAAACGTAGTTCAGAAACAAACACCCCGAGAACACAGTGAGTGCTTATTAGGAAAGTCTGTATGAGGGTAGTCAACTTTAAGATTCCCTACTGCTCCTTAGTAAATGACAAAGTTATACGTAGAATAGGAAATTAGGATGAGAGAAAAAGGAAGAATCCCGTTACATGTCCATTGAAGCATATTGGGAATACGGTGTTAGGCCAATATTTGCTTGACCATCGGCACACTAGGGGTGATATGGTCAGCATCACGCCGGCCACCTTTAACCTTCCCAGAGTTGCTTTGGTGCCCAATTCATGAGGCTGGGTCGACCTCAAAGCCGTTTGCGGTCTAAAAAATCCCATCTCAACTGGGGATTGAACCATGGACCACTGAGCTAGGAAGCCATTGCACTAACCACTGCACTACCTCGGCTTTAAGGAGGGGGGGGGGGGGTATTGTTATTATAAAGCAGCCCCTTATCAGCATTAACGGTAGTAGTTTTGAAATGATAATAGTCTTGGTGGTTGTAGCAGTTGTTGTTGTTTTTGGTGTTGTGGTCATCACCATCATCACCCTTCAGCTTCCTAAGAAGCATAAGGCTTCAACAAACGTATCCCAAGTCTTCCTGTCACGTGACATCAGCCCAAGGTCTTTCCACGTCTTCTTCACCCATGTCTGCCTCCAATTCTCTTCTCCATATGGTCTCCCTCTAACCTCTCATATGTACGTTGGTCTCCCTCTAACTTCTCATATCCGGGAGATTCAAGAACGTTTGATGACAAATTCCAGCAATCTTAGCCTTGATGATTCATCGATTGCAGTGTCATTCTTTAATACGAGATCATTAATTGTCCTCAGTATCTCTCCCTTATCCATATCCAATGCACTTTCTGTGGGTGCTTTTGAAGCTAGTTTATCAGCTCTTTCAATGCCGCGTTTCAATGCAAGGGCATGACCAGGACAGTAGATTCACACAGGACAGAAGTTCCTGAAGATTCGAGGCTTCTATAGAGGTTTTCCATTCATGCCGGAGTCATCCACTTTGGACCTTCCGAAGCATGGATACAATAACTGCCCTTGTTAATGACGTTTCATACAGCCATTTTAAGGCTGCAGTGGCTGCCTTAACCTCCATTCGCATGCTGGAGGTTGTTATCATGTAAGCCCCGCTAGTGCATGGAGGTATTTCTGTAGTCATCCTTATATGACCACCATGTAAGCACAATGCTATGTTATACAGATGTTGAATTTAACCTCTGTCTGTGAGGTTAAGTACACCCTCACTGACTCTTGAAATCATTCACACACTTCAAGTGTGTGGTTGGTGAAACATGTCGAGAACCCAGCATTGCACATTAAGCTTTGAGGAGTCACTTGAGACCCAGATGTAACTCCGGTTTTTACCTGGTTGGCTGCATACAGGAGGATCTCACTATGAACCCATGATAGTAGTGACAGCAAGTGTAGTAGCAGCAGCAGTAGCACCAGTAGTATTAGTAGTAGCAGTAGTAGTAACGGTAGAAGCAGCAGTAGCAGTAACGGTAGAAGCAGCAGTAGAAGTAACGGTAGAAGCAGTAGTAGTAGTAACGGTAGAAGCAGCAGTAGTAATAACGGTAGAAGTAGTAGTTTAACAGTAACAACGGCTTAGACGTAACAAAATCAGTAGCAGTAAGAATAGTTCTAGTATTATCAGAAGTGGTGAATTATGTCATACAAAAACAAGAAAACGAAGACAATTCTACAGGAATTCCTTAATAGCTTTTCCATTTTCTCTCCACTTGTTTTAGCGTCACAACTAACGTGTCAACTATTTTTTGTTATATCCCGTCTGCTATTTTTAACAAATCAATTGAGTCACTTTATCGCCTGCTGTTTCTACTATTTATCGTCTGTCTCTCCAATATTAACAACCTCCTTTAGCTTCCCAAGATCATAAGCAGTCACCAAATTCATGCCAACTCTCCCTGTCCTGTGCCATCCCCTCAGTGTATCTCCATGTCTTCCTTAACCCTCTCCTTTTTTTTCTCCTTCTAGTTGTGTGTTATTATTTTGTTTTCTGTCTCATCTACTTCCCTTACACTTGGAAT
Organism: Oreohelix idahoensis; assembly: GCA_024509875.1. Classification (NCBI taxonomy): domain Eukaryota; kingdom Metazoa; phylum Mollusca; class Gastropoda; order Stylommatophora; family Oreohelicidae; genus Oreohelix; species Oreohelix idahoensis. Next base: position 15,613 of record JAMPIV010009618.1, read on the forward strand.
TTCAAAACAAAGACTGCCTTGTAATACTATCGGCTGGATTTATCACGGTGTAACCCCTATTCATTGCCAGGATCTTCTACTTCACTAGCTCTCCAATATACGGCAAGTTTAAATTATGAAATTAAAAGTTGAATATAAATGAAGCATCGCGGAAAATAACCACACGTACGCAGTAGCGCAGTGGTTAGTGCAATGGCTTCCTATCTCGGTGGTCCATGGTTCGATCCCCAGTTGAGGTGGGATTCTTTTAGACCGCAAACGGCTCCGGGGTCGACCCAGCCTCATGAATTGGGTACCAGAACAACTCTGGGAAGGTTAAGGCGGCCGGAGTGATGCTGACCACATCACCCCTAGTGTGCCGATGATCAAGAAAATATGGGCCTCACACCATATTCCCAATACGCCTTAATGGGCGTGTAACGGGATCCTTTACCTTTTCCTACGCACAAAATACTGTAAAAGAAATATCAAAATTAATTTTGTATTTAAAACATAACAAAGCTAAAGGTAGTCCCATAGCAAATACTGCCGTAGGAGAGTGAAGTGTTAAAGACTTCATCATATTGGGTCCAGTATCGAGAAGTGGGGTGACCAGTTTCCTTCCTCGCCGCCTTTTCCTTCCTTAACTCAAGAACAAAGACAAGCTCCCGTTTACAGCTGGGTAGACTGGAGCGATATCAAGAATCGAACCTTACACCTTTGCCGCCATAGACCAGCGCTCTAACCACTCTGTCAATCGGACGTTCGTGTAATACAAAGCTTACAGACAGAACGAAGAAAAGATGGAGATAACGTAAGCTTTACTTATCTCACTTCTCTATGCTCTTTGGTTCCCTTGACCTTCGTACAGATTAAAAGGGCTAAGTCTATAAACACATCCTCTCCGGGTACATCTCTCCATGGAATTCATTTCTACGTCCACCTCAGTGACACTCACCGCTTTCCGGATTTTCTTGGTTTTCTTTTCCGTGTATTTATAGATCTTCGTTTTCTCGGTCTTTCTACTCCATTTATCCCTGCTTCTTTTTTTTTTTTTTCTTTTCTCGGTATTTCTCGTTGATCTATTCCTAGGTCTGGCCTTTTTCGATCTTTCTGTTCCTTGGTCCTTGTCTTCCCTTCTTCGGTCTTTTTTCCCTCAGTCTTGCCTTTTTCGATCTTTCTATTCCTTGATCCATGTCTTCCCTTCTTCGGTCTTTTTTCCCTCAGTCTTGCCTTTTTCGATCTTTCTATTCCTTGATCCATGTCTTCCCTTCTTCGGTCTTTTTTCCCCTCAGTCTTGCCTTTTTCGATCTTTCTGTTCCTTGATCCATGTCTTCCCTTCTTCGGTCTTTTTTCCCCTCAGTCTTGCCTTTTTCGATCTTTCTGTTCCTTGATCCATGTCTTCCCTTCTTCGGTCTTTTTTCCCTCAGTCTTGCCTTTTTCGATCTTTCTATTCCTTGATCCATGTCTTCCCTTCTTCGGTCTTTTTTCCCCTCAGCCTTCCCTTCTTCGGTCTTTTTTCCCTCAGTCTTGCCTTTCTCAGCTTTCCTTGCTCCCGTTTACTCCTTCGTTTTCATCTTCGCCGTCTTTCTCGTTCATCTATTCTTAGGTCTTCCATCTACTCTTTTTGTCCTTGCGTCTTCTTTTTTTGCCTTTTGTCCATAAGTCTTATCTATCTCAGTTTTTCTGCTCTATTTATTCCTAGATCTTTGTTTCAGTCTTTCTGCTCTATTTATTTCTATATTTTTTTTCTCAGACTTTCTATTCTTTTTACTCCTAGTTCAGTTTTTTTTTTTTTTCAGACTTTCTGCTCTTTTTTGTCCTAGCTTTTTTTCCCAGTTTTTGCTCTATTTATTCCTAGGTTATTGTTCTCAGTATTTCTGCTGAGTGTTTGTTTCACCTACTGCTGTCTATTCTAGCACAAGAATTTGTTTCACCACCTGATATCCACTTTAATTATCATGACTACTTGTTTTACCACCTGTTATCAATTTGAACTATTATGAGTACTTGTTCCACCACTTGTTTTTCACTTAACTAACATATGTACTTGTTTCACCACCTGCTGACCACTTAACTAACATAAGTAATTGTTTCACGACCTGCTATCCCCTTAACTAACATAAATATTTGTTAAACTTCCTGCTGTCTACTTTACTTAACATGTTTGCTTGTTTCCTCTCCTGTATCTATTCTATCATGATTACTTGTTTTACCTCCTGTATATGATAGACTTGCTAAAACAGGAGCCTCTAAACAACAAAAGGACAGACCTTGCAGCATGAGAACTGTCAAACAGATTCTCAGAAACAACACAAGGGAAATCTGGCTGAACAGATGGGCAAACGCGCCGACTGGCCGAAATGTCTTTAATGAAATGACCTGCCCAAAAGACAAGGACAACATAAACAGACTCAGCAGGAGAAATCAAAGTCTTATCTTTCAGTTCTGAACAGGACACGCCAGAGTCAATAGCCATCTAAACCGTATCAACCCTCAGCACCTACCCATGTGTCGACACTGCTCTCATCCCTATGACACAACCAGACACCTCATGGAGTGTCCATCACTCACAAATGACAGGAAAAAACTTTTACAGACACCTCTGACAGTCACCAATTCACTATATGGAACATTAAAACAACTGCAGAAAACCTGCACTTTTCTAAGAATGGCATTGGGCTGCCATGAGTAGACATGCTCAGTAGCTACAGGATATCGACAACAACAACCTCCTATATCTACTCGGACATGTTTACTTGTTTTACCTCCTGTATCTACTGTAACATGTTTACTTGTTTTACCTCCTGTATCTACTCTAATATGTTTACTTGTTTCACCTACTGTATCTACTACAACATGTTTACTTGTTTCACTTCCTGTATCTACTCTATCATGATTACTTGTTTCACCTCCAGTGTCGTGAAATGAGTGTAACCCACTACATTGTTAATCACTATGTCGAGATACAGATTTGCTTCAACCAATCAACGAGCAACGTTCACCAGTCTCTGAGACAGAATAAATTAACGGCCATCTTGTTCACGCAAGATGGCGGATGAAAACTGAATAAAATTAGGCTGTACAGCGCTTGAGACTAAACCGGAGGAAACCAATCATTTTGCTCCGCCAGGAACCAACCAAACGCTTTCCTTAAGCATTTACCTACCTATATAATCGGGCGGATTTTATGCATAATCACACATCGCCGACACGACGCCAGAGATACCGACCGGCTGAAGAGGAGAAGCTGTCACCTTGATTTATAGCTTACCTGGAGTGCAATGACCTGCAGCTTGCTTTGCTAAGTCGAGTCAAAATCTGGCCGGTTTGAATCTTAGAGGGTAAATATATTTACGATAACCTTTAGGAAAATAGGCTTTCAGCAGGTCTATAATGTTGGTATTTGTTGTGTGTCATTTATACTACCCATCAGGTTACTGATTGTATCTTGGGGAAAATTAAGTATAATGATTGTATTTCCTATTATGATTGAATAGACAAAGACTAATAGGACTCATACCTCAATCTATTGTCTCCTATAACTCAATCTATTGTCTCACATGACTTCAGTCTATTATCTCCGATAAGACCAACTGCCATATAACCAAAACAGTCCTTGTTAGGACTCAACCTATTGTCTCCTATACTTCAATCTGTTATCTCAGACCAACTGCAATATAACCAAAACAGTCCTTGTTAGGACTCAATCTATTGTCTCCTATAACTTCAGTCTATTATCTCAGATAAAACCAACTGAAATATAACCAAAACAGTCCTTGTTAGGACTCAATCTCTTGTCTCATCTAACTCCAATCTATTGTCTCCTATAACTCCCACCTGATATATCACCAAACAGTCCTCGTCTCACATACTCCTATCATAAGAACATAACGTTATTGTTAGGATATATTATAGCACTTGTCCGAGAGGGCCTGGTATATTATAGGGGTAAGGACATTGTTGTATCACACCTAGGTGTACTTATTAGTGGATGTATTCATGTCTTCTTCTTCTTTGATCCATAGCCGCCAACCGTCAAAGCAGTCAGCGGCCATCACGCCTGGTGGCGTCTTGTAGGGCAGCAACAAATTGATTCCACTTTGCTCGGTTGGCGGCCATCCTTCGTACAGTGCCCCAACTGTGGTTCATTTTTTGCATCTCAGCTTCCACAGTTCTCCGCCAAGTTGTTTTCGGTCGGCCTCTCTTTCGCTTTCCCTCGGGGGTCCATAGCATAGCTGTTCTTGTGATGGTATCAGGGTCCCTTCTGAGGACATGGCCAACCCAACTCCAGCGTCTGCCAGCTATGATGGTGTGCATGTCCTCCTGGTTACTCCGAATAAGTAGTTCTTGGTTGCTGATGGTGTTTGGCCAAAAGATTCGGAGAATTTTCCTTAGGCAGATTGTGTGGAAAGAGGACAGTTTAGACATTTCCTTCTCTGTTACTCTCCAACATTCCGCACCATAGAGAAGCACAGAAAGTACACAGCTCTCATACAGTCTTAATTTGGTGTTTGTGCTGTACTGGGAAGACTTCCAAATGTTGTTGAGAACAGCAGAGGCTGTTCTCGCTTTATTCATTCTGTTGTTAATGTCCTTGCTTGTTCCGCCGTCAGGTGTTACTATGCTTCCTAGGTAAGTAAATGTGTCTGTCTGTTCTAACTTCTGGTTCCTTACTGTTACTGGCTCAGGATTGCCCACATTTAGTGTCATGACCTCTGTCTTCTTCAAATTGATGTTCAGGCCAACCTGCTGGCCATACTTATTCAGTCTATCGGTTTTGTCTTGAATGTGTTGGTGTGAATGCGCGAGTAGTGCAATGTCATCTGCATATTCCAAATCTTCCAGTGTAGAAAACGTTGTCCATCTAATTCCTCTTGGACTGCCCTCTGTAGTCTGGCGCATCACCCAATCTATGACTGTCAGAAATAATGTTGTTGATAAGGGGCATCCCTGTCGTACTCCTGTTTTCACTTCGAAAGTTACATTACTCGATCCAACACTGCACGTAAAGTTAGAATAGAGGCTTTTTATAATGGAAACAATGCGGCTGGGAATTCCATAAGCCCTCAGAATTTTCCATAGGCTGTCCCTGTGTATGCTGTCGAAAGCCTTTTCAAAATCAACAAAGTTAATGTGCAGCTGTCTCTGCCATTCTGAGCACTGCTCTATAATGTTCCTGAGGGTAAATATATGATCTGCACATCTTCTGCTCTTTCTGAAGCCCGCTTGTTCTTTCCTCAGTTTATAGTCAACTGCTGTTGAAATTCTCTGGATGATTATCCTGCCTAGTATTTTGCTGGGAACTGAGAGGAGGGTAATTCCTCTCCAGTTGTTGCAGTCTGCAAGATCGCCCTTCTTGGGCAATTTGACAATTATTCCTTTACTCCACTCTGTTGGTGTTGTCTCAGTTTCCCAGACTTGTGAAAATAGTGGTTCTAATATTTCTGCTGCTAGTTCAGGGTCTGTCTTGAATAGCTCAGCATTCAGATTGTCGTGACCAGGCGCTTTTCCATTTTTTAGCCCTTTGATAGCTGTGATAATTTCTTCTTTTCGTGGAATGTCTGTATTTACGTCTAAGTCACTTTCAGCCTCAGGAACATTCAGCTGAGTCTCTGGTGGTTCCTTATTCAGTGTTTCTCTGAAGTGCTCTGCCCATCTTGTTTCCTGCCTCTGTGTTGTGGTGATGAGATTTCCTTGCTTGTCTCTTACTAACGTTATGTTGTTTGCACCTCGTTTTCCACTGATAGCTTTAGTTATTTTATAAACTGTGCTTTGTTCATTTCTCAGTGCTGCCTCTTCTGCCTGTCTTGCAAGGTCATCCAGAAATGTCCTTTTGTCAGCACGGGTTTGACGTTTTACTTCCTTGTCCAGCTGACTGTACTGTTCACTATATATTGCCTTTAACCTGGGAGACTTAGCTTCTGTTTTCTTCCTTTTCATTTCCTTTCTCTTCGCTATGGTGTTTAGCGTTTCTGGTGTTATCCAGTCTTGGCTCTTTCTTTCCTGGAATCCCAAGCATGACTTGCTGCTTTCTTTGTATATTGTTGAGATGGTGTTTTTCATGTATTGAACTTATATTATGGGATGTATTCATGTATTGAATGTATTCATGTATTGAATTTATATTATTGAATGTATTCATGCATTGAATTTATATTATTTAATGATTCCATGTATTAGTTTATCAGAAAGAATGTTTTGCAAGTAGACACCTGTCTTGTCTCGCTATTGCTAAATCATACTAAGCCATGTTGTCATTCATCCTACATGCAGACACTGAGACACGCTCATATCATATAAAATAGAAATAGGTGGGCTTGAGGACAGAAATTAGCCCCTATTTTTCCTTGTTACATGTTTTATTCGTGTCCTAAAACCTGAGATCGAGGGTCGTCAATCCAGCTGCCTGGAACTCCGCAGGAGCATAGAGGTTGTCCTGACTCTACATCTTTGGTCCCCCTCAGTCTTTGGTGGGCTAAAGGAACGATAATCAGCCGATGTTGTGTGAACCAACCAAAGAAGAACAGACCTTAGAGAGATGAGTACACATTAGTACCATTTCTGTCAGCATTGTGAGCATAGAAACTGTCAGTGATGAGAAAGTGAAGTAGCATAGCAAGAGACAAAAATAACAGCATAGCTGATAAGTGTTATATCCTTAATTAACAGCACAGCTGATACATGTACTATAATTGAATAACAGCACAGCTGATATAATTTTCGTTCCTATAATTGGAAAACTTGTTGTAATATTTATTTACATATCTATATAAATATAAATATTTGTAAATCATATGTAAACTTACAAATTCATTACATTCCATTTTTCAACATTCACCCTTCAGCACAAGAGTAGATAGTGTATATACTAAATAAATAATAAGGAAATTGTATTTGAACGACTTGTCAATTTTATCAGTGTTAAGTAAAATCTGTTTCCTTGGTTTTTTAATATCACAGTTAGTTACACACCGGAGGTGGCACTTTATGTCGGTCTCCTCTCTACTATTGTTTCGAGATCAGATCATTCACAGCCGTAACTAATTTGTGATACCAGTAGTTCTCTCAGACACTGGGACTTCACCATTTTCTGCAGAAATTCTATTTCTGTAATTGTCAGTACTATACTGATCTTAAAGCCAAATAAAACCTCTCGCCACACTGGGGGCTCGTTCCTGGGATATTTCTGTATATCTTGAGCCATACTTAGTCTATTCATCTATCTACTAACTCTATCTTGTGCCACCCATATATAACATAAGAAACAGATTTTTGAGAAAAAAATTCTATAATAGGATTTTTTTTTTTTTTTTTTTTTTTTTAAATATTTTCTTAGGAGGAGTACCATTTAGTACTCAGTAAATAGTTGATGCTCACAAAGTTGCACGGAAATTTTTGTTCATTTAAATTAATTAAGTTTAATTACAATAACTTGGTTATAGTAAATATACATACCCTATCTAAATAACGCCATGGCTGATCTAGTGAAGTTCAGAACTGCGATCATGCAGATGGGTAAGGAATTAAATATGACAGGTGATGCTCTCACTCAGTATGTCACAACAGAAGTGGACAAACATATGGGTAGGGAAGAAAGAAAGTTGCAATTAGAGACTGAAGCAAGGAAATTAGAGGCTGATAGAGAAGCAAAGAAATTAGAGGCTGAAGAAAGGCGGTTGCAAGCGGAAGCTGAGAGAGAAGACAAAAGACTGGAAGCTGAGAGAGAAACCAAAAGATTAGAAATTGAAGCCAAGAAATGGGAGGCTGAAAATGAGGAAAGGAAATTACAAGCAGAGAGAGACCATCAGTTGAGATTAAAAGAGCTTGAAATTCAGGTAAATACTGGCAATAATGGTGGTAGCTCACCTCACTCTGAGAGTAGACATTGTAACAAGTGGGGCCATGAATTTTCATCTGGACCCATTTGTTGAGAAAGAAGACGCCATTGAGTCGTACCTGGATAGATACGAAAGACTAGCCACTACCTATGCTTAGTGAAAGAAAAATGGAGTCTTAAACTATCTCAGGGATTGAGAGGTGTGGCCTACGATGTATATTTGAAGCTCTCAAGAGATGACCAGGAAGATTATGAAATCCTGAAACAGGCACTGCTTGTGAGATATGAAAAGAACTCAGAATCATATAGAAAGAAATTCCGAACAGCTAAACTTCTTCCAGGAGAAAACTATCACCAATTCTCGGCTAGATTGGAAACCTATTTGGAAAAATGAAGTAGTTTAGGGAAGTGTCAGGATCTGAAAGAAATGGTAATGATGGAGCAAGTGAAAGAGTCCATGCCTCAAGAAATGAGGAAGTTTATCACGGAACAAGGAGCAGAGAGATTGGAAGATATTGTAACTGTTGCTGAGAGGCATCAAGCAGCTCAGGCAGAATTATTAGGAAATAAGAAGAAGCAGGGTGAAAACGTCAAATCATCACAAAACTATACCAAATATGAACAAAAGGACCATACCACAAGGAACAAACAAAGGTTTGACCAAAAGGACAAAAACCCTCTAAGATCGGATAAGACACCTTACCGGAAGGAAGGAAAGTGGTGTAAAACTTGTCTAATGAGTAACCACAATACTGCGGACTGCAGAAGGAAGAATCCTCCTCATCATGCTGCATGTCTTACAACAGGGAATCAGGGAAGGAAGGAAATGGCAGTAAGTCAGAAAGACTTCCATCATCCCCCTGTCTGTGAGGAAGTGACCGTGAATGGCACTCAAGTACTGTGTTTATATGACACAGGATTGGACTTTGATTCAGTTGTGTGCTCTTCTCTAGTGAGTCCTGACCAGATAACCACAGAAACAGTGGAAATCAGAGGACCGATCAAGGGAGCAAGAACCATGACACTACCCATAGCTCGAATCAACATAAGATCTCGTTATGTGGAAGGAGAAATCAAAGCAGCAGTGATGGACGACCCTATTTACCCTTTGATTTTGGGGTGTAGGTATGTTTTCCTTGGAGAACCTATACAACCCGTAGTTATGGCAACAGTTCAGACCAGGGAAAGCTCCAGGAAAATGGAGGAGAATCCTATCAATACTCATCCAGAAGAGAGGAAAAAAGCTCAAGCAGCAGACAGCACATTGAAGCCTTGTTTTGGCAAATTGCCTAAAGCACATAACCCTCCAGAGAAAGGAGACTTGTATATGAAGAATGGCCTACTATACAGAAAAGCTGGAACAGGACCTAAAGGGCATGGACAGCTTGTAGTGCCAAAATCTTACAGGGAGAAGGTTATGACGCTAGGACATGCTATACCCTTCAGTGGACATATGGGAATAGGGGCCACTGGACAAAGGATAGCCTGTCACTACTTTTGGCCAGGAATTACAGAGGACATAAAAAGATATGTAAGATCCTGTCCAGAATGCCAAAGAGTAGCTCCTAAGCATAGGACTGCACCAGCAACACTGGGAGAAATGCCTATTATGGGAACCCCGTTTGAACGTGTTGCAGTGGATATTGTTGGACCCCTCACTAGGACCAAGAAGAGAAATGCATATATCTTAACCTTGGTTGATACTTGCTCTATGTGGGGAGAAGCAGTGGCCATGTCAGCTATAGATTCAAAGCATGTGGCAGAGGCACTGTTGACAATATTCACCCGATTAGGTTTCCCGCATCAGATATTGACTGACAATGGGTCTCAGTTTAAGGGAAAGCTAACACAAGAAGTATTCAGGATATTTCAAGCCAGGCACTATCATTGTAGTCCCTACCATGCCCAAGGGAACGGTCAAGTAGAGCGGTTCAATGGTACGCTAATTTCAATCCTTAGAAAGCTGGCGAGTGAAAAAACCTGATACTTGGGATACATACTTACCCGCTGCACTATTTGCATATAGGGAAGTACCCCACAATTCAACTGGATTGGCTCCAGCTACATTGTTGTTTGGAAGACCAATAAAAGGTCCACTGGAAGCATTGCTGCGGACATGGACTGATGAAAAGGCAGAGGAAACAGTGACTTCCTCATACCAGTACGTCAACGAGTTGACATCTCGATTGAAAGCAGGTTGGAAACTGGCCAATGATAACTTAAGACAGGCCAGGAGGAAGCATGCTGCGTACTACAACAAAAAAGCAAAGGATAGGGAACTGGAGGTGGGTGAAAAGGTGTTATTACTGTTGCCAAGCAGCAATAATAAATTGCAGATTGGATGGCAGGGACCCTATGTCATACTGGAGAAACTTTCCAGGACCAATTATAAGATTGACAAGAAAGGAAAGGAGAAGGTATATCATGTCAATCTTCTTAAAAAATACTATGACAAGGAATCATCAGAAGTTGCACATATCATGACCCTAGCCATTGCAACAGAAATGCACGGTGAACCCCTTCACTCTATGGAGTATCCACTCACAACTACAGAGGATTATGTTCAAGTAAATATTAGTGAACATTTAACTCCAGAGCAGAAGAAGAGGGTTCAGAAAGTGTTGGAAACCCATGCTGATGTGCTCACAGATAAGCCAGGTCGTACGAATCTGTTAGAGTACGACATGAAGGTTACCGACCTTACCCCAGTATGCATGAGAACATACCCTATACCCTATGCGAAAGCCCAAGCACTAAGGGAGGAAGTTGGTTATCTGTTGAAGGAGAAAATTATCTCGAAGTCAGACTCTCCCTATAGCTCAAGTGTGGTGCTATTGAGAAAACCGAGTGGTGAACACAGGTTATGTATTGACTACCGGAAGCTTAATGCGATCACAGAATCTCAGGTGGACCCATTACCTGACACCAACCAGCTGTTCTCTACACTGAGTAAGGCTAGGTATTTATCGAAGGTAGATCTAAGCAAGGGATACTACCAAATACCAGTGAAACCAGAAGTTAGGAAAATGCTGGCATTTAGTACATCAGACGGACACTACGAGTTTAATGTACTACCCTTTGGGCTGAAAAATGCTCCCAGTATCTTTTCAAGAATGATGAGGAAATTGTTGGAACCTCTACAAAATCCCCATATCACTAACTTTATGGATGACATTCTTGTTGCTACAAACACATTTGAAGAGCATATAGTAGCGCTCTCCATGTTGTTTGACAGACTGAGAGCCACTGGATTGACTGCACGTCCAACCAAGTGCTATATCGGTTGTAAGAAGTTGGAATTCTTAGGTCACACTATTTCTACAGGTCATATGTCTCCTGACCCAAAGAATATAGAGAAGTTAAAGAAGGCACCCAGACCTCAAACGAAGAAAGATGTGAGATCATTCGTGTCATTATGTGGGTTCTATCAGAAGTACATACCCCACTTTAACTCTCTGTGTGCACCGTTAACTAACTTAACGAAGAAAGGACAGCCTGACAAAATCCAATGGAATGCTGATTGTGAAAAAGCTTACACAGAGCTAAAAGCAAAACTCACCAGCAAACCTATCCTTACGCTACCCGATATCACACAGGAATTTGTATTAAGGACGGACGCTAGCAGTATAGGGATTGGTGCAACTCTCTTGCAGAAATCAAAAGCCCAGCCGGAGCTACTTTTACCAGTCGCCTACGCCAGTAGAAAGCTGAATGCAGCTGAGTTGAACTACTCGACCATAGAGAAAGAATGTTTGGCTCTAATTTGGTCCATCGACAAATTTTCACCTTACCTGTATGGGACACACTTCATTGTCCAAAGCGATCACCAACCTTTAACTTTCTTGGCTGCATCTAAAAAGTTAAATTCGAGATTGTTAAGGTGGAGTCTGCTTCTTGCGCCTTATTCCTTTACCGTGAATTACATTCCGGGAAGAGACAATGTAGGAGCTGATTTTTTAAGTCGACACCCTAGTACTCTGGAAGGACAGACGCAAAAGGATTAACCACAGCAGGGGTTTACACGTCAGCTATGACAAGTCACAGCTAGGAAAGGTGGGGGCTATGTCGTGAAACGAGTGTAACCCACTACTTTGTTAATCACTATGTCGAGATACAGATTTGCTTCAACCAATCAACGAGCAACGTTCACCAGTCTCTGAGACAGAATAAATTAACGGCCATCTTGTTCACGCAAGATGGCGGATGAAAACTGAATAAAATTAGGCTGTACAGCGCTTGAGACTAAACCGGAGGAAACCAATCATTTTGCTCCGCCAGGAACCAACCAAACGCTTTCCTTAAGCATTTACCTACCTATATAATCGGGCGGATTTTATGCATAATCACACATCACCGACACGACGCCAGAGATACCGACCGACTGAAGAGGAGAAGCTGTCACCTTGATTTATAGCTTACCTGGAGTGCAATGACCTGCAGCTTGCTTTGCTAAGTCGAGTCAAAATCTGGCCGGTTTGAATCTTAGAGGGTAAATATATTTACGATAACCTTTAGGAAAATAGGCTTTCAGCAGGTCTATAATGTTGGTATTTGTTGTGTGTCATTTATACTACCTATCAGGTTACTGATTGTATCTTGGGGAAAATTAAGTATAATGATTGTATTTCCTATTATGATTGAATAGACAAAGACTAATAGGACTCATACCTCAATCTATTGTCTCCTATAACTCAATCTATTGTCTCACATGACTTCAGTCTATTATCTCCGATAAGACCAACTGCCATATAACCAAAACAGTCCTTGTTAGGACTCAACCTCAATTGTCAGACCAACTCCTATACTTCAATCTGTTATCTCAGACCAACTGCAATATAACCAAAACAGTCCTTGTTAGGACTCAATCTATTGTCTCCTATAACTTCAGTCTATTATCTCAGATAAAACCAACTGAAATATAACCAAAACAGTCCTTGTTAGGACTCAATCTCTTGTCTCATCTAACTCCAATCTATTGTCTCCTATAACTCCCACCTGATATATCACCAAACAGTCCTCGTCTCACATACTCCTATCATAAGAACATAACGTTATTGTTAGGATATATTATAGCACTTGTCAGAGAGGGCCTGGTATATTATAGGGGTAAGGACATTGTTGTATCACACCTAGGTGTACATATTAGTGGATGTATTCATGTATTGAACTTATATTATGGGATGTATTCATGTATTGAATGTATTCATGTATTGAATTTATATTATTGAATGTATTCATGCATTGAATTTATATTATTTAATGATATCCATGTATTAGTTTATCAGAAAAAATGTTTTGCAAGTAGACACCTGTCTTGTCTCGCTATTGCTAAATCATACTAAGCCATGTTGTCATTCATCCTACATGCAGACACTGAGACACGCTCATATCATATACAATAGAAATAGGTGGGCTTGAGGACAGAAATTAGCCCCTATTTTTCCTTGTTACAGGTTTTATTCGTGTCCTAAAACCTGAGATCGAGGGTCGTCAATCCAGCTGCCTGGAACTCCGCAGGAGCATAGAGGTTGTCCTGACTCTACATCTTTGGTCTTCCTCAGTCTTGGGTGGGCTAAAGGAACGATACTCAGCCGATATTGTGTGAACCAACCAAAGAAGAACAGACCTTAGAGAGATGAGTACATATTAGTACCATTTCTGTCAGCAGTGTGAGCATAGAAACTGTCAGTGATGAGAAAGTGAAGTAGCATAGCAAGAGACAAAAATAACAGCATAGCTGATAAGTGTTATATCCTTAATTAACAGCACAGCTGATACATGTACTATAATTGAATAACAGCACAGCTGATATAATTTTTGTTCCTATAATTGGAAAACTTGTTGTAATATTTATTTACATATCTATATAAATATAAATATTTGTAAATCATATGTAAACTTACAAATTCATTACATTCCATTTTTCAACATTCACCCTTCAGCACAAGAGTAGATAGTGTATATACTAAATAAATAATAAGGAAATTGTATTTGAACGACTTGTCAATTTTATCAGTGTTAAGTAAAATCTGTTTCCTTGGTTTTTTAATATCACAGTTAGTTACACAGCGGAGGTGGCACTTTATGTCGGTCTCCTCTCTACTATTGTTTCGAGATCAGATCATTTACAGCCGTAACTAATTTGTGATACCAGTAGTTCTCTCAGACACTGGGACTTCACCATTTTCTGCAGAAATTCTATTTCTGTAATTGTCAGTACTATACTGATCTTAAAGCCAAATAAAACCTCTCGCCACATCCAGTATCTACTCTAACGTGTTTACTTGTTTCACCTCCAGTATCTACTATAACATGTTTATTTGTTTTACCTCGTGCATCTACTCTAACATGTTTACTTGTTTTACCTCCTGTTTCTACTATAACACGATTACTTGTTTCACCTCCTGTATCTACTATAACATGATTACTTGTTTTACCTCCAGTATCTACTATAACATGATTACTTGTTTTACCTCCAGTATCTACTATAACATGTTTACTAGTTTCACCTCCAGTATCTACTATAACATGATTATTTGTTTTGCCTCCAGTATCTACTCTAACATGTTTACTAGTTTCACCTCCAGTATCTACTATAACATGTTTACTAGTTTCACCTCCAGTATCTACTATAACATGATTACTTGTTCCACCTACAGTATCTACTATAACATGATTACTTGTTTTATCTCCAGTATCTATTGTAACATGATTACTTGTTTTACCTCCAGTATCTACTCTAACATGTTTACTAGTTTCACCTCCAGTATTTACTGTAACATGATTACTTGTTTTACCCCCAGTATCTACTCTAACATGTTTACTAGTTTCACCTCCAGTATCTACTCTAACATTATTACTTGTTTTACCTCCAGTATCTACTCCAACATGTTTACTTGTTTCACACCCTGCATCTACTATAACATGTTTACTTGTTTTACCCCCAGTATCTACTCTAACATGTTTACTAGTTTCAGGTCCAGTATCTACTCTAACATTATTACTTGTTTTACCTCCAGTATCTACTCCAACATGTTTACTTGTTTCACACCCTGCATCTACTATAACATGTTTACTTGTTTTACCTCCTGTATCTACTCAAACATGTTTACTTGTTTCACCTCCAGTATCTACTCTAACATGTTTACTTGTTTCACCTCCAGTATCTACTCTAACATGTTTACTTGTTTTACCACCAGTATCTACTATAATATGATTACTTGTTTCACCTCAAAGTATCTACTCCGACATCTTTACTTGTTTCACCTCCAGTATCTACTCTAACATGTTTGCTTGTTTTACCTCCAGTATCTACTCTAAAACGTTTACTTGTTTTATCTCCAGTATCTACTCTAACGTGTTTACTTGTTTTACCTCCTGTATCTACTATAACATGATTACTTGTTTCACCTCCTGTATCTACTATAACATGATTACTTGTTTTACTTCCAGTATTTACTATAACATGATTACTTGTTTTACCTCCAGTATCTACTATAACATGTTTACTAGTTTCACCTTGTTACGGCAGATTTATTGGCATGGTCTGCTAGAGGTTAGCAGCATCCGATTTTAGGGGTTACAACGTGTAATGTAATGTAAAAGTATTATTGGTCTAGTGAACGCTGTGACGTTTCAGCGTTAGTTGTCACGCACGGTGACCAAGAGACGAGACCCTTTTTTAGACGACCGTCGAACCGATAAGACGTGTCCTTGGAATGTTATATTGCCGGGCTTGTATTGCCGCACAATTATAGTACATTAAATAATGGACATGGGTCAGTCCAATGTGATAACGAAGAAAGATGAAGGTACAGGTTAGTAATTGACTAAACCTTGTCAACGTGAATTTATAGTCCGCCCTAGTTATTCTAATGCCAGACGCATAATCTCACTGTCGGTGTATTGGATTTTCCAACCACGCGTGCATACAGTTATGCGGTTCTGACTACTATGTTTTCAAGCTAGGAGACAAAGGACTGATTTATAAAGGAATAATATACGAAGTATGAACTGCAACTTATTATATATAATTCTTCATGATGACCATGTGTAAACTGTTCTTGTATGGAATCGATATAATAAATGTATTGGACTCGAGAAAGGACTTATCTAATCTATAACGTTAGAATTTGACTGTATGATGAAGTTGTCAATATTATATCCCACCTTCGCGTACTTCACCATCAAGAGCACGATCTCATAATTTACTGAGAAAAGACAATGGATAATTATATGTAAACGTAAATAGAAGAGCCAGTATAAACCAGCCCCATTAACAGTGTTAACGGCAACAGTGAGAAGGCAACGGTAACAGTGGTGGGCCATCGCGGGGACGAAGAAAAAAAGATTTTCTTGTTTACATGTGTTGCCAACTGTTTACCATTACAAGCAAGTCACATGATTTCCATAATACTACGTTGAACACATGACTACGCAATGCAAATCTGACGTCACTACATCGTGCGTAGATGCCGCGCTTCGAAAGGAACAACCGTCAACTCATTCCAGTTTTGATTAATATTTGCTTAATCAAGAAGACCAGACAAGAGAATACTGTGATCAGCCAATCATGAGCAAACAGTACTAGGCACTAGTCTAGTCCGTTGACGAATTTGCCATCGCCGGAGCCTTCTAAAGATAAGTTTAGACCTAGGACGATTGTCATTCATTAACACACTAACGAGTCCATACCATTTTGCAGGCATGTCCTCTCTATTAATTGTTTATCGATGTTATATCTGTTTCTTTTTGTCCGTTGATGTTGTCCTTTATTTGCGGGTATGGTTGGGCGGCGGTTCATAATGAATAAAAATGGCTCTCAGGATGCCGATATTCATTCTGAATGTTCCTTAGGGCCGTTAGTTAATTGCTCTTAACGAAGAACCCATCGACGACCTTCCGATGAATTTCGTTCGTTCGTAATTGCAATTAATTGACCTTGCATGTTAGATGTCCAGTCAAGTTATAATTGGTGTATTTTAATGTATTTAGTTTCAATTTTTGTTCATTTCAGTAATCATGTTTGTAACCTATCGTGTTTTTTCTGACCTTACTATCATTCAGTTTAATTTTTTTTTTTGTACATTCGTCAATGAGTCCATGTATACGTCACTAGTTTTTGTGTACACAGGTTAATTATCTATTCAGTTCATTCTTTAAGATCTCACTTCCGGTTTAGTCACCTTATTTATTAATGCAGTTTTATTGTGAAAATGTCTTTGTCTTGTGGTGCTACTGTTCTGTAATCCTTGGTTAACCCATGGTATTGTTTGTATTCATTTCATCCTTCTATAATTTATTATTAATGCTATAACTTCTTCATTAATAAGAGTATAAATGAATATAATAAAATTTTTATCAGCTTTGATGAGGAATTAGGGACTTTGCACATATTTGCAGTAGTGGTCCTAGAAATGGGCAATGCACTTTATGCCTCATGATTATGGCATATTATATAATGATTAATTATTAAAACTTTATAACATATTAATACATATTTAATAGAAATTAGTACACTTTCTCAGTACTATATTGTGAACTTAGTGACAATTAAGACTAATTATTTGGGGATAATACACATAATTATTAAATATTAATATTAAGCGCTTGATATAATTTCAGCAGCTTATATAACTAACTATCATAACTATTTATGATAGATATCAGTGAGTATATATATAATATTTTTATAAAATATTATAGTTTGTGGAACTCATACATAACAATACAGTAATATTACAATTTCGTATAATAATTATTCATTCGTTGATTAATTATAATTATCGACATAGATTATATTGTCGATTACAAGACATAAGTAATTGAATACTTAAATAATTAAACTCCAAGAATGCTTACCTTGGACCATTTCATTAAAATTGGAAAAGATTGTAATAAAAAAGGAGAGGCACTCCTTGAATTTGCTGAACAACAACTGTCAAAATATAAGGCAGAAGAGGAGGAAAGGAAAGCTATTGCTAAAGCAGAAATGGAAGAACTTGAAAGAACGGAGGCTGAAAAGAAAGCAGAATTAAGACAAGAAGAAGAAAGAAAGGTGGCAAGAGATGAAATCCTACGGATTGAAGAAGAGAATAAATTGAAACGACAAGAAATCATACTGCAGCAAGAAATGGAACTGCAACGGCTTAAATTGGAAACAGCAAAACTTAATTCGCAGAGTGCTGCATCAAGCCAAAATGATAATGCTCAATCTGGATCTTCATCCACCCGACTTAAGGGCAATTATTACTTTAAACTACCACCATTCAAGTTACACGTGGATGACCTATCATCGTGGCTGGCGCGCTTTGAGGATATATGTAAGTCAATAACCTTGACAAAACTGCATGGGCACTTAAACTTAAGGAATTTCTGGATGGCGAACCTGCAAGTGCAGCACAAAATATAGATCCAACATTATCAACAGATTATGAGGCCATTAAGACGTTGTTATTACGTCGTTTCCACTTGAACGAAGAGGCATGTAGATTACGTTTTAAAAGTTTGTTGCCAGATAACAATAAAGATTTCACAGGTTTTATTGCTAACATACGCAATACTTTTAACAGATGGGTTGAACTGGCAGGTGTCAACAAATCTTACGACAAGTTAGTCGATTTGTTATTGAGGGATAAAGTATTATCTTCTGTCAGCCCACCATTCTTTGCTTATCTGCAAGAAAGAAAACCAGAATCTATTGATGAGTTAGAAAAAAATTTCTTTAAATTACTGCACAGCTCATCCGAATGCTAATATTTCTGGCTCGTTGATAAGAGAACCACTTCCTGTAGCCTCCAATATGGCATATCATAATCATAACAAACCTAGAACACACAGTGTGGACAGAGGTAGGTTCAAAGGAAACTATGACATTAATTTTCATAAGGGACAGAATAACTTTAACAATAACTTTAATAGAGGAAGACAACAAACCAGAAATTATTCACCTCAGTCAAGATACAACAGTAATCCACGTAACTCAAGTTATAATCGGTCATATAATTATAATAATGGTAACAAGTGGAACAATAGCGATAATTATAACTCGAGACATCGAGATAACAGTTACAATAGAGGACAACGGGATAATTCATCTAATTATTCTCGTCATCGTTCTCATTCTCGTAGATCGACAAATTATAACCATAATACAGGGGCAGCCGTTACTACTGCTACAACCCCTGGTGTTCAGAGTTCACCTACTGATAACAAAATACAGTCTTCATCTACTTGTTTTGCAATGAATTATAACGTGGCAAATAGTTGCCCAACATGTAATCTTATATTTCAGAAAGCAAAAGAGACAGTTCTGAACTGCGGACACATTCTACCAGAAGTCAGTCTAGCAGTCAATGACGGAACAGGCTCGCTGATCTTCAACAGAGGAAAGGTTAATGGATCCATCGTCTCAGTTTTAAGAGATTCGGGATCGACCACGATCGGAATCCGTCAGACACTTGTTCATCCGAATTGTGCAACTGGAGAACATGTCAGGTGTATGACCTTTGGTGGAACCATAGAATATTATCCAACAGCTATTATCTATATTGATACACCTTTTTTCACAGGTAACGTTAAAGCATGCATGTTAAGAAACCCAATTGCCGACCTTATGGTGGGATGCATACACGGAAGTAAAGATTGCACACCAGAAGAGATTATGGAATGGGAAAAAAAATAATCTATGCATCGGAAATGCAGCAATAACCAGAGCACATACGAAACAATTAGAGACTATGGACACTGAAAACAAGGAAACAGACGATCATGAAAGTATCGAGATTCATTCTGCTATTGACCGAGTATCCTTTGCTGCAAAACAGAGGGAAGACAGGTCACTAACAAAATTTTTTACACTGGTCAACAAAGTTGACAATCTTGCTATGAACAAAAATAATAGTCATTGGTTTAGTATTAAAAATGACATTTTATTAAGATGTTTTATGGATAAAACTCAGATAAGACAACAAGTCATGGTACCTTTTGCTTTTAGACGGTACATACTTCAACACGCACATGATTCTAAGTGTGCAGGTCACATGGGTTATACTCGTACACGTTCGCGAGTATTATCTTCTTTTTTTTTGGCCGGGAGTATCACGAGATATTTCACAGTACGTACGCTCCTGTACGATATGCCAAGAAGTGAAAGCACGGGGAGCCTTTCACACGGCGCCTATTCAGGCTTGTGACATATCTGTGAGACCTTTCGACAAAATGGCCATTGATATCATTGGCCCACTTTTACCATCAGCCAGAGGACATAGATTTATTCTCACTTGCATCGATTTATGCACACGATGGCCAGAAGCCATCCCATTGAAAACAACCACCACCACAGATGTAGCTGATGCACTACACCTGATCTTTTCTAGAGTAGGTTTTCCTAGAAAACTTTTATCAGATCATGGTTCTCAATTTATATCTGAGACTATGACGGAGGTAATGAAGACTTGGCAAATAGATAGAAATCTCAGCAGCATTTATCACCCAATGAGTAATGGTGCTGTAGAAAGACTTAACCGCACACTCAAACAAATGTTACATAAAGTTACAGTTAACCATCCACAGGACTGGGACAGAGTCCTACCAGCTGTGTTATTCGCTTATCGAGAGGTGCCACATGAACAAACTGGCTTCTCTCCATTTCAACTAGTCTTTGGCGCTCCACCAAGAGGTCCTAGGGGACTAATAAAAGACTTATTGATTGACTCCGAGATGACTCAGGATACCCAGTCATCCTATGAGTATGTAATTAATCTCCGGAATAACATTATTGATGCCTGTAAAATGGCAACAGCTTCATCTGAGGCTGCAAAAGAGAAAGCTAGAACTTTCCAAAACAGTAATAGACGATTACGTCAATTATTTCCAGGAGATCAAGCTTATGTGTTATTGCCACATAACAATAATAAACTACTAATCTCGTGGAACGGTCCTTACCAGGTTATCAATAAGATTTCTGATGTTGATTATGTCCTAGACATTAAGGGACATCACAAAATATTTCACATAAATATGCTCAAGCAATTTCATACTCGACCTGAACATCTGCAAGCTATTTTTCATGAACTAGATGACACTTTCGTACCTAGATGTCACTATTCTAATTTGTCTGTTATCCAGGAAGAAGAATCATCTTTTCCTGAGGTACAGTTAGCATTACCTGTACCTGTAGTACAGCCTAGTGAATCTTGGCGGGATGTAACCATCTCCTCGTCGGTTACACCGCAACAGCATCAACAGATTGCTGAACTTCTACAATCCTATCAAGATGTGTTAACCGACATTCCAGGTCGCACATCAGTCATTAATCATGACATCACTCTTAATGATGATACTCCAATTCGGGTACATCCTTATTCTGTTCCTCTACACTTTCTTACTAAAACTACTAAGGAACTTGAACAGATGTTATCTTTAGGAATTATCGAAACTAGTAATTCCCCATTTTCTTCTCCATTAGTTATTGTCCGAAAGAAGGACAATAACATTAGACTATGCGTCGACTATAGAAAATTAAATGCACAAACGATAGTTGATAGCGAACCCCATCCACTTATCGATGACTTACTGCCACGTCTATCGACAGCAACTATATTCACTAAGATAGACTTAACTAAAGGTTATTGGCAGATACCACTAACCGAAAAAGCTAAATACTACACAGCGTTTTCAACTCCGCTAGGTCTATACCAGTGGAATGTGATGCCTTTTGGGCTTGTTAACGCTCCAGCTACCTTTGTTCGCATGATGCGACACATTTTTTTCAGGTAGACCAGACATTATTACATACATAGATGACATATGCTTATTTAGTTCATCTTTTGAGGAACATTTTTTGGGTCTCAAATACGTTTTGGATACATTAAGAAATAACAATTTAACTGCTAAACCCACAAAATTACAAGTAGCGTTTCACGAAATAACTTTTTTGGGTCACATTATTGGAGCAGGATATATCCGAACACTACCCAGTACAGTTTCAAAAATTTTAAACATTTCCGTTCCTCAAACGAAGAAACAGGTTAGAAGCTTGTTAGGTCTAGTCCAATATTACAGTAGATTCGTACCTAACCTGTCATCCATCACGGCTGTATTGTCCTCATTACTGAGGAAGGACATGCCAGTGAGGGTGACATGGACTAATGAGTGTAATAATGTATACCT
The DNA here is from genome assembly GCA_024509875.1 of Oreohelix idahoensis. NCBI lineage: Eukaryota > Metazoa > Mollusca > Gastropoda > Stylommatophora > Oreohelicidae > Oreohelix > Oreohelix idahoensis. Next base: position 37,604 of record JAMPIV010009618.1, read on the forward strand.
TAATATTATTAACATCTTTTCAAACCCACCTATTTTGAGACTTGTTGATGCTTCCAAAAAGTTTATTCTCCGCACAGATGCGAGTAACTACGGAATTGGCGCATGTTTGCTCCAATACCATGACGACATCCTCCATCCAAACTTGTACGTGTCACGAAAACTGAAACCACCAGAAGTGAAATACTCTACTGTTGACCGCGAACTTTTAGCCGTCGTGTGGGCGATAACCAAACTTGAGAAATTTCTACTGGGAGCCCCTTTCGTAGTACAAACTGATCAGAGGGCCGTAGCATCACTACGACGGGCTAATCATAAAAGTCCAAAGCTCACCAGATTCGCTATTCTCCTTCAACCATTCAACTTTACGATTGAGTACATTTCTGGGACAGACAATATCGTCGCAGACGCACTATCTAGAAATCCTTTGGATGTCTAGTAATCAACACTGACACTTTTCTAATACGTCAACCGAAATTACGTGTCACAGAAGACTGAACCCTATCGCGAATTCTTAACATGGAGATAAACCTTTGCTTACAATTCAACTAAATAACTTGTACAGACGATTGCGAAAACGAAATGAACTAAATCAAGTGACACTATGGTCGTATTTACACCAGAACTTTGTGTGAATTTCATTTATGACAAAACTATTGGACACATTTCCTTGCATCAAGTGAAAATAATAGAAAACACTATCAAACTTAAATATTTGTTTGTTAATCGGAATTCACAAGGATCAAGCCTACGTATGGATCATCATATCCAACTTTAATTAATTTTAATTAATTACGTTAAAATAATGGAAAATAAAATAAAAGGTGAGATAAATATGAAAAAAATGAAATGAAATTTGAAGAAGAGAAAAAAAATTTTTTTTGAAAGAAGAAAAAAAAAATAAGATCTCACATGATTCTTAGATAATGTTATTGTATATAACTATTATGTTTATTAATTAGGTTGATACATTACATACTATATTATTGTTTAAATTAGTTAGATAGGTTTTAACAACTTAATACTACACTTAATTGATGTCCAACACACATAATTAAGTTAAATTTATACATTACTTTCTTTCGCTACTTTATTCTTCATTTATTTATTTCTCTACTTAACATATCCTTTCATTTCTCTTACATTAGATTTGCAATAACTTTATTTTGATTACACACTCAATATAATTAATTAATTTAATTTTAACTCGTTAGATTAGTCTGACATGACAGTTCATTGCGACATATTTTAATTTAATTATTTAATTAGATATCAACATTAGCCATTTATGTATAACATTTATGTATAATATGATGATTAATATATTAGATGACTGTTATTAAGTCGACATGACCACGACACTGTTCTAGACAGAACATCGTAGTCCATATGCCGCATTGTTGGTTAAATTTTTCGATATTGTTAAATTTTTTTTTTTTTTTGGTATTCATTCAGATAGGTTTTTGAAAAAAAAAATCTATCTAATAGATTTTTTTTTCCCCCAGTGGACAGGGAATTGTTACGGCAGATTTATTGGCATGGTCTGCTAGAGGTTAGCAGCATCCGATTTTAGGGGTTACAACGTGTAATGTAATGTAAAAGTATTATTGGTCTAGTGAACGCTGTGACGTTTCAGCGTTAGTTGTCACGCACGGTGACCAAGAGACGAGACCCTTTTTTAGACGACCGTCGAACCGATAAGACGTGTCCTTGGAATGTTATATTGCCGGGCTTGTATTGCCGCACAATTATAGTACATTAAATAATGGACATGGGTCAGTCCAATGTGATAACGAAGAAAGATGAAGGTACAGGTTAGTAATTGACTAAACCTTGTCAACGTGAATTTATAGTCCGCCCTAGTTATTCTAATGCCAGACGCATAATCTCACTGTCGGTGTATTGGATTTTCCAACCACGCGTGCATACAGTTATGCGGTTCTGACTACTATGTTTTCAAGCTAGGAGACAAAGGACTGATTTATAAAGGAATAATATACGAAGTATGAACTGCAACTTATTATATATAATTCTTCATGATGACCATGTGTAAACTGTTCTTGTATGGAATCGATATAATAAATGTATTGGACTCGAGAAAGGACTTATCTAATCTATAACGTTAGAATTTGACTGTATGATGAAGTTGTCAATATTATATCCCACCTTCGCGTACTTCACCATCAAGAGCACGATCTCATAATTTACTGAGAAAAGACAATGGATAATTATATGTAAACGTAAATAGAAGAGCCAGTATAAACCAGCCCCATTAACAGTGTTAACGGCAACAGTGAAAAGCCAACGGTAACACACCTCCAGTATCTACTATAACATGATTACTTGTTTTGCCTTCAGTATCCACTCTAACATGTTTACTAGTTTCAACTCCAGTATTTACTATAACATATTTACTATTTTCACCACCAGTATCTACTATAACATGATTACTTATTTTGCCTTCAGTATCCACTCTAACATGTTTACTAGTTTCACCTCCAGTATCTAATATAACATGATTACTTGTTTTATCTCCAGTATCTACTCTAACATGTTTACTTGCTTCACCTCCAGTATCTACTCCGACATGTTTACTTGTTTTACCTCCAGTATCTACTCCGACATGATTACTTGTTTTACCTCCAGTATCTACTCAAACATGAGTGCTTATTTCGTCCCCAGCTATCTACTCTATCACGTATACGTGGTTTGTTTCCTGTTATATGTTCTGTCTAGTAAGATCCGTACCTCCAACACTGTTAGAGTCAAATGCCCTACTTGTGTTGGTGTATCTTCTATCTCTCTCCTAGTCTACACCTTTGGACCTTGCCGTTCTCTTCAAATGAACTGTCCTATGGCAATGGTGATCATGTCAATCCACAGTTGCAGGTCCCTGGTGCTGTTTAACACTACTGTTGTTGACTTTCTTTCATGTTATGATCTTAAACCAGCGAGCATTATCTCAGTTGGTTGTCCCCTATATCAGTTTGTTTTATATACTATTTTTAACATGTCTCATCTCATTACATGTCCTAACAACGTGAGCTGCCTTTTTCCTAATGTATATAATAAGCTTCCAATGGCCAAACAGACATTTTTTTTCAGAACATCCTAATTAATCTCTCTTTTTTTAAAGTTGCCTATATGTTTAACATATTTTTTTTTCTGTAAATCCATATTTCTGTGGTCTCTAGTGATTTTCTTGTTTGTGTATTGATTGTCAATGATTCTTTTACATATCACAGGACCGATGATTCTACTTAATCTTTTATATTTGAATGTTGTATTTTTGTGTAGCTGTAGAAGTCCTCTATAGCTAACTTATCTGATACACATCAGACCATAGAACCTGCGCTCCATTCTACCCAACTGTAAATGGCTACCAGAGTTTGCTCTTGAGTTAAGGAAGGCAAAGGTACCGAGGGCGAGAACCTATCGCGCCTCGTCATAAAGCTAAGACCTAGAATATGGAAGTTTTCTAACATTTCACTCGCAGTATCGGCTATGAAACTACATTTATTTGTATTAACATTATTTCGAATTCTTCTCTTCAAGCGTTACCTGCGTATATTAACATGTATAAATAGATTCATTATTTGTTTATATTTTTTCAGCATGTGTGACCTATTTTATAAGAGGTGTAATCATTTATTTTTGGTGTTTGATTTTGAAATCGAGACGAATGCAATAAAAATATTCATTAAGACACCGAGTGTTCAAAAACTCGTAAGATCAATATCATCTTGGTCAATATGTATGGGACATTCACAGACGCTCACACGCTTCGAGTGCTCATTTTCCACACCAAACGCTGAGCGAGGTCATCACAATTCACAACAGGTCTTCGCTCGCAGAAGGACCTCCAAGAGCCATTACTTTGACCTTTTCAGCGACTTTTCTCCCACAGTGTCTAGCGTTCCCTAAATTCTTCTCAACTCGCTGACCGTAATGGAACTTAAAAGTCAAAGATATCTTCCACTCCAGCTCTCATCGATCTCCTTAGTTGAAGAGAAATACTTAAGTCCGTACTATGACCGGCTTTGCATCCAAGCGTCCAGGTCCAAAAACCCAGCTGCGTCTGTGAATTTAGAGCCGATTTTTACAGACGTGCGAACGGAAATTATTTGTTTCGCCTGCCCTCTGTGCTCGTTACAGATTGATTTTAATACTGCTGAGCTTGTACCTCCCTGTAACGTTCCCACGTTGGATTGACGACGGCATGGAAGCTGTTCTGATTACCAACATAGAACAGGCGCTGGTTTGGGAAAGGCAGACGTTTCGAAAGCGTCAATTTTCACCCAACTCACATCTCTGTCATTCGATTCTTTCTGTAAATTCGTATTCGCAAGGGACATTCACAGATACACCGAAACTTTGATGATTTACAACATAGACGATTATTTCGTAGCTGCAGCCCTTCATAATCGAGCTTATGTCTATAAATGTCTATATACGATAACTCTATGTCTATATATATATATTATCTTTTCTTGTCTGAATAAATATTTTTAAGCGTGCATCACTGCAACTGTATATCGTCAGTGACAACCAACCTTCACAGTATAATCACACATGATAAGGGTATAGTACGTGCATGATAAGGGTATAGTACGTGCATGATAAGGGTATAGTACGTGCGGACTATAAGCTACGATTAGAGTCAGCGTGCTGGCTGACTTGTTTAAAAAAGTCGATCAACCTTGCAATTGTTTAGTCAGAGGTGGTTACTTAATTACATGTATAATCATAGGTAGAGTACCGTCTGCAATCATAAGTGGTCAAATTGTCTGCAATCATAAGGTCAGTTTTGTCTGCAGTCACATGTTGTTGCAGTTTTGTCTACTGTCTTATGTGCTTACAGTTTTAAAACAATCAGCAGATGTTGAATTTCACCATAAATAACACATAAGGAATTGAAACCCGAGGCCTGTAAACAGTAAATTAATATTAGACAAACATAAAGGTATGTTTTCAGGCACTCGTAAGAAATAAAGAAGTAGAACACTTGGACAACAGAAAAACAACAGACGTGAGTGGCTTACCCAGGGTTCGAACCCCGTACCTTCCGTACGACAACTCCGCCTAGCTATCAAGCGAATCACACTGACCCCACGGCCAGCTAGGCATCCCCAAAAAAGGATGCGTTACTGACTATTTATCAGTATGAAACACAAGATAACACCGGAAGTATAAACGTCTGTTGTTTTTCTGTTGTCCAAGTGTTCTACTTCTTTATTTCTTACGAGTGCCTGAAAACATACCTTTATGTTTGTCTAATATTAATTTACTGTTTACAGGCCTCGGGTTTCAATTCCTTATGTGTTATTTATGTTTATACAATACCAGAAACCTACCCTCTGTTCTATACTACTGTCCTTAAGTCTTCTACTATTTACTGGACCCAGTATCAAGGTCTTTGTCTTGTTTGGACTGACACATACTGTTAATAGATGAACAACAGAAGTGATTGCGTCATTAAGGGGCTGAGTTGCCCACTGTATACTTCCGGTGTTATCTTGTGTTTCATACTGATAAATAGTCAGTAACGCATCCTTTTTTGGGGATGCCTAGCTGGCCGTGGGGTCAGTGTGATTCGCTTGATAGCTAGGCGGAGTTGTCGTACGGAAGGTACGGGGTTCGAACCCTGGGTAAGCCACTCACGTCTGTTGTTTTTCTGTTGTCCAAGTGTTCTACTTCTTTATTTCTTACGAGTGCCTGAAAACATACCTTTATGTTTGTCTAATATTAATTTATTGAATTTCACCAGAACTTCTAATGGTCTTACGATATTCTTTTTTTTTTTTTTTTTTTTTGATAGAGATTTATTTATGCGTACTGGTGATACTTTTTTTGCGAGGAAATCTATCTAATCTGAATATTACACCATTAAAAAATTGTAAGACCCACGCGTTCTTTCAGTGGGTGTTCAATTTAGTTTTCACAGTTCAAAGCGCACCTTTTCCCGAAAACGTGGTGGGAATGTCCCACAGTTCGTTAAGTTTCACTTAGTTCGTGTGAAAACTTTTGATATTCTAAGATTCTTACTTAGAAGGATAATTCTCAGACACAATTTGAGCTTATTGTCACACCAACGGGAATGCAGTAAAAGCGGCACAAAAGTTTTTTTTTTTTTTTTAATAAAATTGTGCCTCGTTTTGGAGAGGCGCGTTCCGTTCATCCTAGTCGGTTATATTAGGGTGCACGTCCACATATAACAAAAACTTATGTTTGATAACATTTAATATGTTATCCATTCGTATAGTCTGAACCAGGACGCAAAAGTGTCCTTACGTAGCATGGAACCACCACTGTATCAGTACCCGTAGGAAATCTGCGCCAAGCAGTCACATGCTCTTGAAGCGATGCTTTCTATCGCACTTTTTGTACATTATGAGCTTTTTCACAACAATGGTGATATGAAAAACTCAAGTAGCTTTTTCTATTTCTTACTGCCAGGTTCTTCAAGCGCCAGGAATGTTCGGATCCTATTTTGGAGCAATGTAAAGGCGAGGTAGTCTACGCCACCAAAGCTTTTAGAAGCCGGCAGCAGTACATCTGTGGTGATAGATTCCCGAGAAAAGGTGAGTCTCGTAGTTGTGTCGCTGCTCTTTGATTAGATATTATTGAGTGTAGTGGATGTGTTGTTTAGAGATGAGAATTTAATTGCATCGTCAATCTATTCGATAGCCAGCAACAAGGATTCAGGGAGAATTTGATGGCAAGAAAATAATGGATAAGCTGTTCTTGAGGCCAGCCAATGAATAACTTTAGCACCGGGTATTTCATCTCCAGAGGGGTAAGAGAGCTCGCTTCTCGAGGCAAAGGAACAGTATTCGAACCAGCTCGGGGCTAGGTGTAAAAATGGGGTACATTGCTATGCTCTTGAGTTACGGAAGGCTAAGGCAGCTAGGAAAAATACACAGGGAACAATAATGAGAATAAATGCAGGTAATGATAACAGGGTTGAACTTGAAGAAACACCACTACAAGATGTAGAATCGTACATATATCTTGGCAGCAATATAGACAAAGTTGGAGGGACAGACAGTGATATCAAAATAAGAATACAAAAAGCAAGAGGAGCTGTCATTGCATCGGGAAATATATGGAGATCAAGAGAAATCGGATCCAACACAAAAATAAGAATCTTCAACTCAGATGTCAAGTCAACATGGAGAACAACAAAGACAACAACCAAATAGCTCCAAACTTTCATAAATGGGTGCTTGCGTAGAATAGAAGGATTTAAATGGTATGACAAGGTTACCAACGTGGAACTGATGACAAGTGCCAGTGGAACAAGAGATGAGAAGAAGACGATGGCGATGGATAGGACACACACTGAGGAAACCTGTTGATAGCATTACAAAGCAGTCCTCGTTCTGGAACCCCGAGGGCAAGAGATGCAGAGGTAGACCAAGAAGCACATGAAGAAGAGAGCTGGAAACAGAGGTGAAAAGGATGATGAGAACGTGGAAAGAACTTGAGATGATGGCACGTAACAGGAGGACTTGGCATGTGTTTGTTGAAGGCCTATGCTCCTTTGGGAGTGGAGGGTTATGAATGAATGAATGAAGGCAGCTAGGAAAGAAACTGGTCACCCCATCTCATTAAGCTGAGACTTAGTATAAGGAAATTATCTACCACTTCCCTCCCCAAGGCTGTATCTTCATTCTTTTCCGTTTTCACAAAAGAAAGGCCCCTCCATCCGCTTCCTGTCAGATACCCACGGGAATTATATAGGGCAATCTTATAATAGCTCCTTGACCTTAACCTTCAGTAAAGATAAGAACAATGCAATAAAGACAAAGTTGTATCTGCGACCTCAAAGTTCGGACAAAAAAAGGCATATAAAAAACACTAGAATGTCGTCTCGGTATGCAGGAAGACAGAGGTAACCTGAAAGAGACGTTTATGTAAGATTCTTTTGTTAGTTTTCTTGTTTCTTTTTAAATTATCTAAATAAATATGGTTTCTTTCAGAGTCTCAATATTAATTAGTCAAAAACTCTTTGACTGCCATGAATGTTTGTGCATTTGTGTCAACATATTCCAGATACATATCCCTCTGACAATTTTTGGTGACATATACCACTTACAAAATTCGGTGACACATGCTACTGACGGTTTTTGGCGAAGCATTCCACCGAAAAAATGTTGTCGATATGTGCCACAGAAAATGTTTAGCAGAGTGTACCACTTACCACTTTTTGGCAAAATATGCCACTAACAATTTTTGGCGACATATACCACTGATAATTTGTCGACATATGCCATTGCTAATGTTTGGCCATGTACGTCAATGACAAGATTTCTCAAGCTGTGCAGTTTCCTTCCGAACGAGCCAGTTTCCCTCTTGTCTTTTTTGGTTTTAAATCTGGTGGGATTTCAGTGCTACAATTTATTTTCATATTAAAACTGATGTTTTATGTTGTCTTGTCGTTTTCCTGTTTCCTGTTGAATACATTTGCCGTCTCTCTTTTTCTTTGTTAAATATATGTTATTGTACAAAGGCCCCGTGTACTCTTCACTGAAGAGACAAAGAAAGAATATGAACTCTGCACCCTCAGGCATGTCGTACGAGGCAACAGATAAGAGGGTGTGCACAAGACTGGCAACTTCAACGTGTAAAACTAATTGCCATATAAACCACTGCGACAACAGCATGTGAATGCTTGATGCAGGCTTCCTGCAAACGGGTCAGCTTCAGTGGTTGCTCTATGCATTGTAAGGAGTGCAAAAGAAAATGAATGATGAATCAATAGTACAAAGGCACCTATTCGACAATCTTTGATGTTCCTTAGTCGTACTGAGCAAGATGCGGGAAACGGCAGTAAGACGTGGAGTACGGTTGGTGGACATTAAAAAAAATTAAAAAACTAAGGTGATTCTTCTTACCAGGACAAAAGACAAAGAAAACAGCCAACGTTGCGGCTACAAGGTCTCCGTCAGGGAAAGGAAAGAAAGTGAGAGCGAAGTAGGCCACAGAAGAATATAAATGAAAAAATGGGTACTATCCGTAAAAGCGGCTAAGACCAAGCGTGCCCGCCGAAAAGAGAGGGCGCCATGAAAACATGGTAGTATTTCATGACATGCTTATCAGGCAAACAATGAATATATATTTTCTTTATGTCTTATACTAGTCTAAGTCTAAAATTTCATGTTAGTGAACGTCTTAATCTCATGCATCACTCTTCAGTTCCTAAAATCCATAGGGCTTCAACAAACTGATCAGGTCGTCCTGTCACGTGACACCAGCTTGAGGTCTTTCCACGTCTTCCTCATCCGTTTCATTTCTGTCTTCAGTTCTCTTCTCCCTGTGTTTTTTTTTTCAGTTTCCATCTAGCTCTCCTATCCTGGAAATTCAAGACCAACGATTGTCTGGTAATGATATCAACATATTTCCTCTAGCTCTTTCATCCTGGAAATTCAAGACCAACGATTGTCTGGTAATGATATCAACATATTTCCTCTAGCTCTTTCATCCTGGAAATTCAAGACCAACGATTGTCTGGTAATGATATCAACAGATTTCCTCAGCGTGAATCCTATCCATCGCCAGCGTCTTCTTCTCATCTTCCTTTCAATGTACGAACATTCCAGTTGCCGAATCTGGAACTTAGCTTGGAATAAAATAGATGAATCAGGAACCCGAACTACTTGGCTTTCTCTGGGTTGAACATTGAAATAAATAAAGAGGAAAAATTCGTAGCATGTGAACAATAAATAAATAATACACATGCATTGATATGTTGTAGGCACTTGTAAGAAATAATATTTCTCTGGGTTGTCCATATTGATTGTGAAAACTGTGTGACTTAAAGTGTCTACATGAAATTGTGGCCTGTCCCAATTAAACGTCTCAGTTTAATACCAAGGACTCTTCAACTTGGTATTGGCTGCAAAAGAGCGAAAAGCTCAGCAGCTCAAGTTAAACAACAACAACAATCTTTTATTGAAAATTCATAACTGCAATTACGATATTTTCGTGTTTCTTGCATCTCACGCTAGGAATGAGAAGTCTGAGCACGTGCGTCCAGAAATACCGCCGACACTTCTCTACTTGTCATCAAAAACACCAAAACCTGTTGGAGGAGGCAACATATGTGACGCAGACTACAACAATTTCCAGTCCCTGGTGCAAGTAAGTTCATTGGAAATAGTGACGAATGAACATAATTATGGAGGTTGTTGTGTTACTGGATGGAGGTTATAGTACGATAGAAAGAATATTAGCAAGTCAATGGATATAGGTGTGAGTTCTAGACACCGTCAGAAGCGCCTAGAACATAGTCAAACACGTTCCAGTCAACTGGTTGCTGAATATGTCTATTTCTATAGCCATTTATTTCTTTTTTTTTTTCCTTGTCTTAAAAAGCGTAAGGTTGAAGTTTTTAGATCCAACCGTCCAGGGCCACATTTTACCATCGTTCTTTTTCGTGGCATCTGTTCTTTGCGTCCAGGCGCTGCTGACTAGGGCTTTGGCAAGTACCCAAGAAGAGGACCTCCATTTGCCTTTATCGTAGCAACACGTCGTCTTATTGGAAATTAACAAACACATCCATTATGTTCCTATGCCAATCATTATTTCCAGATACACTAGGTTGCTCAGTGTTACCTCATATTTCTAGTATTTTTATTTACTGAGATCTATTACTTCACGAATCCACTGACATGGCCTATCAATGGACAATTAATGGACGAGTGTGTCCTTTCGGCCGCACTCACATTTGTGGATGACCTGAAATTTATATTTCCAAGGTTGAGCATCATCATTATTTCCCTTTTCTGCTCCCTATGGATCATTGAGCCGCCACCACAACTGGTCCCCTTGTAGGAAGCCTCCACCACAACTGGTCCCCTTGTAGGAAGCCTCCACCACAACTGGTCCCCTTGTAGGAAGCCTCCACCACAACTGGTCCCCTTGTAGGAAGCCTCCACCACAACTGGTCCCCTTGTAGGAAGCCTCCACCACAACTGGTCCCCTTGTAGGAAGCCTCCACCACAACTGGTCCCCTTGTAGGAAGCCTCCACCACAACTGGTCCCCTTGTAGGAAGCCTCCACCACAACTGGTCCCCTTGTAGGAAGCCTCCACCACAACTGGTCCCCTTGTAGGAAGCCTCTACCACAACTGGTCCCCTTGTAGGAAGCCTCCACCACAACTGGTCCCCTTGTAGGAAGCCTCCACCACAACTGGTCCCCTTGTAGGAAGCCTCCACCAAAACACTCATGCAATCTTGTAGCAGCGGTTTCTGTTACAATAACTTTTACATGATGCGGTTGCCTGTTCCACCTACAACCTTATAGTAGTCGTCTGAGTTAACTGACATATGGTCAGTGTGTAATGATTGGGTATGATATATTTTAGAACTGATGGTAAGGGCTCACGGTGGCCCACACATGCTCACGACTTAAAATGAGTACGCTGATGTCCAAAGAGTGATCTTAACATATATTAAACATAAGAGTTCAACAGAGTCAACGGTTAAACTATCTTTCGTAAGGATTGCTCAAAATCCAAATAAACTTGCATACTTTGTAATGTATACAATATAGCTAGATATGGAAGTTTATACTCATCAGAAATGAACTGCCTTATAATGCATCTAAGATACAAGATATTGCAGTCTGTACACTGAATAGGTTCAAGATTCTTGGTCCTTTAGACATCCAATTAAAACTAAGGTCAAACATTTTCTATAGTCCGTTCGGAAATTCGTGCCCACAGAAAGTGTCAATTTTCTCAAACTGTTTGTTGTATAGACATGAATTTTTGCATGCAGTCTTAGATTTTCCATGCAGTTATTAATATATTTTTAGCCCTTACAAAACTCATGTCATGTTCGAATTTTCTTCTTTACGTTATATAAAAAACTCTTACTGTTGTCTGGGTTAATTTTTAGTAGTTTTACAGGAAAGTTACAAGATCCGTTCAAAAATATTTTTTTTTGTTTGAATTAGTGTAGTGACTACATGTCCGCACGAGTGCGCACCTATTGTACACAGTCGCGAGTAACTAATTCAAACCAAAAAAAATATTTTTGAACGGATCTTGTAACTTTCTGTAAAACTACTAAAAATTAACCCAGACAACAGTAAGAGTTTTTTATATAACGTAAAGAAGAAAATTCGAACATGACATGAGTTTTGTAAGGTCAAAAAATATATTAATAACTGCATGGAAAATCTAAGACTGCATGCAAAAATTCATGACCATACAACAAACAGTTTTGGAGAAAATTGACGCTTTCTGTGGGCACGAATTTCCGAACGGACTATAGAATATTTGCAGTCATCAAATTTACCTATAAATATAGAAGAGGTATTGAGAATAGACAAACCTAGGGAACTGCATAATACAGTCAAACAGTATTTAACAAGAATAAAAGTTAATATATAGTAATTGGGAATGTGAAGGTCTGATGCTGTTCTTACAATACATATGACTTTTAACAGATGAAAGTCTTTTTTTTTCTTTTTAACATACAAGCATAATTGGTAATTGTGATTTGTCCTATGTACAATGATTTGACAGGTGTGATGACACTTTCCCATATCGGCAGTTGTTCATATTATTTGGAATTGAAAACAATATATATCCTAATTATAACCCATCAGAGGTTGAACGAGATATTTTTCACCATTAAGCAACAACAACAAATCTTATGTATTAATACCCACACTTAATGTCTACAGACGTTTATTTCCTCCAACAAGTCATTTTTTGCACCTTGAATAAGGAGGCTTTAGATCTGAATAGAGAAATCATAACAAAACTTCCGGGTGAGCTAAAGATCTATTATAGTTCCGATCAAATAGTATCTGAAGATCCCAGTGATACTATGAACTATCTGGCAGATTAAAGCAACAGAAAATCAAGATGCTCTTCTGATGGACAGTCGGATATTCACATCCAACATTATTTTTCCACAAGTATTTGAATAAATAAAATTGCCGTTAAGTATTGGTGCTTTTGAATTTAATTCCCGTCATATGACGGGATTTTACTCTTTAGTGTTCTAATAATAACGCAAGCATTCTATTAATTCCTGTGATGCACACCAGTGTTTGGAATTTGAACAAACTAAAACCCCGAATTTCCATACACATGGCGCGTCTCTTAACAATAACATTATTACATTCTTTTTTTGTCCTGGAAACTATACTGGGGCAATACTTCTGAAATTACCTCTAAGTAATATTGCGTCTCTTAAGATGGGTATGGCAATCTCATCATGTAAAACATTGTCACAGAAACCACAACTGCACGAGCATGTGATATTGCTTGGTCCAGGCTTCCAGCAAGGGGACCAGCTACAGTTATGGCTCCATGCTCCGTAATGAGCGCAAGCAAAGTGATTGTGATGATGATGCTGATGATGTTGATGATGATGATGATGTTTAGTTATGAAGAAACAAAGAAAAAAGTAGGAATACTGCACGCCCAGGCATATCGTACAATGGGAATAATATAAGACCACCGCTGTTAGTAGGAAGATAACATCAAGAGATGGACAGGAAAGAGTCTATCAGAAAGCACCACCAAGACAAGAGACAGAAGACGTTGGAGATCCATTACAGCCAACCTTAGTTATGGAGGTGGCAGCTGATGATGATGATGATGATGATGACTTATATGAGGTTGTGAATGGGGTTGGTAACCTCATCATGTAAAACTAATTGCTACAGAATCCACCGCTGCATGTGGATACATGGTGCAGGCTTCCAGCAACGGAACCAGCTACCATTGGTGATTCCGTGATGTGTTGGGTGCGATAGAAAAAAATGATGATAAATGATTTTTAAATTTAAAAACAAAACTCAAATATTGCAGGTATCAGTTGCTTCACTTACCTATTTTTATCCTCCTTCGACAGCTACACCAAGGACTATATTACCTGCGTATACAGTGTCATGGCTTTAGGATGTACTCTTGAAGTCGCGGAGAAATACATGGAAATAGTCAACCAATCAATGCCCGTCGTGGAGGCCATTTTCAGACACGGCTGCTCCTTCGGCCATCCATTGGACATTCTCAAAACAACTTCACCCAATCCGGAAACATCAACCACTGGATATAACCATCATGATGCTGTATATTCTTCCGGCAGACGACCTTCTTCGGGGTCTCGGAGGTCGGGAGCTGTTGCTGACCACAATTTCTGTAGTATCTTCCTGCAGTTGTTGTGCATAAGCTTGTTTCATGCAGCATACATTTACGCAAGTGAATTCGTGTACATAAATGACAGAAATATTGTTTGGGCCGTCAGATGACGTTTCTGAAGTGAATATTAGTGTATGATAGTAAGTTATAGTGCGAAAGATATTTTAGAATGTATAACTGGCAGTAACTTGGCATTAATGTATTGTGACTCGTTGTGACGCACCTCTACAAAATCTGGCTCCGTCGATGATTTGAGATGTTAATTTTAAGTATCACAAGTGAAATTGTTACTGCTGTTCAGAATCGAAGTCACCGCACCCCGGGCAAACCCATAGGTGCTCTGTCTCCCTGAGCAATTGTCGAGGGGTTTAAATGCTGACTGTCCCTGTAACGCGCTGGCTGTATGCAAGCCTGACCCATTCTATCATACGTTCATCTCTGCTAGTTTTACACTGAAATCCAGCATGCTAGGTTTGTTGTTTCATAGATGCAGTGTCGGTCTCTAACAGGCGATCATTAACTGCCCTTATTTTTCTCCCCCCTATCAAAATCAAACGTCCCCACAATGGATGATCTCGACCACTAGTGGTTTAAGGCTAGTATATTTTAAAAAAGACGAGCAAAATGGTCCCTTGTAAATATCACGATTTTGCAGACTTTAATAAATGGGGGCTTGGGTAGAATAGAAGGGTTGTAATGGTGTGACAAAATGACCAACGTGACATAGACAAGTGGTTGCTGTGACAATTTGTTATTCATGAAGATGTTGCCAGCGATGTGCCCAACCTCATATTAGTTGCCTTGTACGACTTGTGCCAGAGGGTGCAGTTGTCATTTTCTTTCTGTGTCTTGTCAGAGACCTTCGGGTACCACACGGAGTCGTTAGAAAGATATTTCATAAAATTGCGATCTACCATAATCTTGGACTAGACGTTTTTCAAGACCACCTGCTTTTTTTTATTACTATTGTCGCAGGCTTACTCAAGTTAACACAAGTCTTGTGTTTACCCTGGTTCGGATGTTTCCTAGTGCTTCTCTGCTCGTCATTTGCCCCATGGAGATTGATTACTGTTTTCCTTATCTTTGTAAATATTGTTTTCTTTATTAAATTTTGCCAAGAATTTATTCATTTCCTAATTAAGATGCCAAAGGAAATTTTAACATTCTCCTCAAATTATACGAGTTATCATTTGTGGCTAGTGATATGGTTGTTCGTCCATCACGGGTGATGAAGACCACTCTGTTCATCCAATTATTTAAGAATATGTTAGGTTAGTCTATGGGTACGAAGGTGACTGATGAGCCCGATGCGGGCCTGGAAAGATCTCGGACATTGTGGGCAGGGAATGTTTGCTTCATGTGAAGGTTTTATTTCACGGTCCTTTCTAGCTTGTCTCCGCTGTTCCGCTGCTGCTCTTCTGGATGATTCGCATGCTGCTGCACCTTTACGAAGAGATGTGCGCCAAGCAGTTCGGTCTTGCGCAGCAGCTTCCCATGTGTCTGGGTTTATGTCAAAGGTTTTCAATGACGTCTTTAACGTGTCTTTGAAGCGCTTCTTTTGGCCACCATGGGAGCGTTTACCCTTCTGCATCTCACCATAAAAGAGTATCTTTGGCAGTCGATGGTCTGGCATGCGGACTACATGACCTGCCCAGCGAATTTGTGACTGCATCAGAATAGTATCAATACTAGGGATACCAGCTCTGTCAAGAACGGCGGTATCCGGGATCTTGTCTTGCCATTTGATGTTCATTATCTTCCTGAGACAGACTGTATGGAAGTGGTTAGCTTCTTTACGTGGCGCCTGTATACAGTCCATGTTTCACATGCATATAGCAGCACTGGAAGCACCGCAGCTCTGTACACCTTCAGCTTTATCTGTAGACTAATGCCACTTCGATGCCAAACGTTGGTGTATAGTCTGCCAAATGTGCTGCTGGCTTTGGAGATCCTGGTGTTCACCTCATCATCAATGACAATGTTCTGGGATAGTGTGCTACCAAGGTATGTGAATCTGTTCACAACATTCAGTTTCTCACCATTAACCTTGATGACTGGCTCAGTATAAACTGTGCCAGGAGCTGGTTGGTACATGATTTCTGTTTTCTTCGTGTTGATGGTAAGCCCAAAGTTGGCGCAGGCTTCGGAGAATCTATCCACACTATGCTGCAGATCAGCCTCTGAGCCAACATTGAGGGCACAATCATCAGCAAACAGAAGATCTCTGATGGTGTGTGATTTGACCTTGCTTTTTGCTTGAAGCCTCCTAAGGTTAAACAATTTTCCATCAATACGATAACTAATGTCGATTCCTGTGTCCCCGTCTCTAAAAGCATCAGTCAGCATAGCAGTAAACATGATACTGAACAGAGTCCGGTGCAAGTACGCACCCTTGTTTAACTCCATTTGAGACGGGGAAAGGCTCTGATAGCTCACCGTTTTCCTGAACTCTAGCCTGCATTCCATCATGCAGTTGCTGCACTATTGTGATAAATTTCTTTGGGCAGCCGTATTTTGCCATGATCTTCCATAGACCCTCTCTACTGACCGTGTCGAACGCCTTTGTCAAGTCGATGAAAGCTGTGTACAGGTCACAGTGCTGTTCTTGGCATTTTTCTTGTAGCTGTCTTGCAGCGAACACCATATCTGTGGTTTCACGTTCTTTCCGGAATCCACACTGACTTTCAGGTAAAAGACCTTTGTCAAGATGAGCCGTAAGGCGATTCAAAAGGATTCTGGCGAATATCTTAAATTTTGCCAAGAATTTATTTATTTCCTAATTAAGATGCCAAAGGAAATTTTAACATTCTCCTCAAATTATACGAGTTATCATTTGTGGCTAGTGATATACGTAGTGTTCAAAACGCACATCTTCAACACTAAATAGATTCGCGGCAATCCTTTTCGTACTCTTACTTTTTACACTAACTATCATCATCCTCTTCACTTTTTGCGCTTCTTACGGAGCATACAGCCACCACTGCGGCTGACACCAAGCAGTCGTATGCTTCTACAGGAGTGGCTTCTGTGGAAATCCGGTATACATGATGATGCTTACTTATTTACTTACTTAGTCGTACCTTTTCTACCGTGAGGTGTAGATGTTTGGAATAAGAGAGCGCCATACTATCTTATCGGCTGTCTTCCTCCTGGCCTGGTTCCATTGTAGTCCTCGGCACTTCAGAGACTGTCTAATGTTGTCCTCCCAGTGGACTTTAGGTCGTCCTGGAGGTCTGGATCCCTGGCTCTTAGTCCCCCATACCTGTCGTGGCAGCCGATCCTCTCCCATTCTGCAGACATGGCCAAACCATCTTATTTGGGATTGTTCTACTTGGGTCTGCAGGGGTTGGGTTTTTAGGCCTTGACGTATCGTCTGGTTGCGGACCACGTCTCTTCTTGTTACTTCAACCACCTTCCTCAGATACTTGATACGGCTATCAGTGTCAATTATCAACTTCATATTAGTTGCTTGTGTGATATGCCTGAGAATGTAGTAGTGCTAATATTTCTTTGTCTCTTCAGAGACCCCTGGCAATAAACAGCGGCTGTTTACACTAATAGTCATCGAGAAGAATGTATTGCATAAGATATTGTTTCTGTCTTACTGCATTTGGTATGCATCTTTTTTTTATTGACCTCAATCATTAACTTTTTGTGGAGGTGCGTCTCAACTAACATTTAAACTGAATTATTATATTTGCTCATTATCTGCTGGATGTTGTTTTGATTTATATTCAGTGACAGAATGCCTCACTGAATAAATGATAATGTGATTTTTTTGTGTGTTTTGTTTTAAAATATGAGGTGCTAGATTTGGCAATGCTCATCGGGTTTAGAACGAACTTCTGATTTTCTACACTTATATATATATATATATATATATATATATATATATATATATATATATATATATATATATATATATATATATATATATATATATATATATATATATATATATATATATATATATATATATATATATATATATATATATATATATATATATATATATATCAGGGTTTCTTATCTTTTTCTGTGTCATGTACCCCTTTGATTAACTGATGAAGAAGGCTATGAGCCACCACGGGTTAAGACACCCTGGACCGGTAGGACTGGTGTATTAAAAAAATGCTGTGAGAAAGAATATGTTGCAATAGAATGTGTAATCGTTATGTACATTAATATGCAAGATGGGCCAAAATTTGACGACACGCTTAAATTTTTTCCGTCTTCAGTTGTATTCTTCACAAGATAAAATTTGAATATTATATGGTTGTATTAAGAATGACATGGGCCTCGAATTGTGGCACCGTACAGAAAGACTTAGCATAAATGTATTGAAGGTATTAGAGTGCGAATTGTTAGAGTGCTTGCTTCTCGATGCAAAGTTATTGGTTCAAAACCTGGTACCGTCACGCTGCATTCTACACAGCTGTAAATAGATATCTGATTAAGCATTTGCGTTTAAAGGAAGGCAAAAGCAGCGGTCATCCCACTAAATAAAACTTAGTCCTAATATTGTAGGGCCTCAAACTCTTTTACAGCACAGAGCACAAGACAGGAAGGATTAGCGTGTTTTTGTTGAGGACGACCTTCAAGGTACCGTACTAATTAATTGATCCATCGATACTTAATAAAGAAAAAGGAAAAACAACAACGAAAACACACAATGCAAATACTTAACAAGCAGTGAGATAATAGAAATCTACACCAATGCCCATCAGCTCTAACGACTAGCAAGAATAGTGATCGTAATGCTCATAATCTGACTTATCGCTGATGTGAAGTCATGACTTATTGTTCACATATTACTTCCCTTATGACAAATTCCTAGATTTCATTTCTTTTGTTATTTCCCTTTCCAATTAAACGATTAGATTTCGTAGGAATCCTGTAAGTCCTCAATATCTTACAACTTCTTTGTTCACAAATGAAGGTGGTCGAGAGGCAAAGTCGTTGGATCGTATTTTTCCCAGGACAAATTTACCGAGTTCGAAACAAGGTATCATCACTCTCCAGTCCACCCAGGTGTACATGGGTACCTGATTCTGCTCTTGAGTTAGGGAATGCAAAGAAGGGAACCGGTCGCCCCACCTCAAAATTGCTGTGACCTAGTATAGTGAAGTCTCTGACATCTCACCTACGGCAGTACTTGCTATGGGACTCTCTTTATCATTTTTTATGCACAAACGAAGTAAATAACAGTCTGTAAATCACACACATTCAATCATAAAACTTAATGGTTTTACTGTAATCCACAAAGTCTGTAAATCACACACAGTCAGTCATAAAACTTGACTCTATGACAGTTCTTAACACAGTCGGTAAATCACACACACTCAGTCATAAAACTTGACTCTATGACAGTTCTTCAGTCGGTAAATCACACACACTCAGTCATAAAACTTGACTCTATGACAGTTCTTAACCCAGTCGGTAAATCACACACACTCAGTCATAAAACTTGACTCTATGACAGTTCTTCAGTCGGTAAATCACACACAGTCATTCATAAAACTTGACTCTATGACGGTTCTTAACACAGTCGGTAAGTCACACACACTCAGTCATAACACTTGACTCAATGACAGTTCTTCAGTCGGTAAACCACACACACTCAGTCATAAAACTTGACTCGATGACAGTTCTTCACACAGTCGGTAAATCACACACACTCAGTCATAAAACTTGACTCGATGACAGTTCTTCACATAGTCGGTAAATCACACACAGTAAGTCATAAAACTTGACTCTATGACAGTTCTTCACACAGTCGGTAAATCACACACAGTCAGTCATAAAACTTGACTCTATGACAGTTCTTCACACAGTCAGTAAATCACCCACACTCAGTCATAAAACTTGACTCTATGACAGTTCTTTACACAGTCAGTAAATCACCCACACTCAGTCATAAAACTTGACTATAACAGTTCTTTACACAGTCAGTAAATCACACACACTCAGTCATAAAACTTGACTATAACAGTTCTTTACACAGTCAGTAAATCACACACACTCAGTCATAAAACTTAACCCTTTTACAGTGCTCCACACCGACTGCTGAACATCTGCTTCAAATAAAGAAGAAGATGAAGAAGATAATGAAGAATATAATGAAGAAGATAATGAAGAAGAGATAAGTAAACTGACTTTATATAAAACAAATACTTTGGGTTTTTTTTTTTTTTTAATTCTTTCACGAAATTAGTATCGCTTGACAAAGAAAAAGTGCGAAAAAATTGGTGTGCATGAGCCCTCACCCGATGTACAAATCATGAACACTTGGAAGTTTTTGTTAAAACCACTTATTATCAGGGAACACTCTTTGAAAACAATCCACGCACTTTCGCACGAAATGTTGTCATCAAAGAACTTTTAAATTGAATCTAATCATAGCTTGACTGCTTGCATCAGGGTCAGCGAACCAGAGCTGACCAAGACCCTACTCCACCTCCACGTGGTGGTCCTGGAAACAGGCTGCATCATTGCAGTCTGGCTGAGAGAGTAGGGATCGAAGAGGGAAGGCAAACCCGGTCCCAAAAAATGACGTGCTGAAGTCGGATGTGCCGGCCGAAAGGCGCAGATATCGCAGCTCCGCTGTAAACAGACACAACGCAACCAACGTCCTTTTCAGGAAGAAGAAGGAATCTAAAATAACATAATTCTCGCCGTGTGTACGTTGGTCATAGCTGAGGAATGCAACCGTGTTGAAAAATTGTATTGTTTCCATTATATATACTCTCCCGAAAATAGTTATAATCAACAAAGAAAAGCGTTCAAATGACGGTGTTCATGAACAGTTTGATTACACTGTATAATGGAAAGAAACCAAAAACACTCTAAGAATGTACTTCTATCTGCTCATCCGGGAACGGAAACAGCACACTTTAATTAAAAACCCGTCAAGTTTGACGGGTTATTGCTAGTAAATAATAAAACAGAATTCTGGGTATCGACGAGATTATGACAGCCATTTTATGCTTCTACTGATCTTACAGTGGGATTCTTTTAGCAGGATTTCATACACGTATTTTGTTATTTCATTTTCTCTTTTTTTTATGTTTGTTGATTGTTGAATTTCTTGTATTGATATCTCTTTTCTTCTTGTTTTGTATTTTTACTTGCTTTATTATTGTTCATTTTTCCCGCGCATTACCTGAGTTGTTTACTTTTTCATCTATTTGTATTGCTCTTCTTATCTGTACTTCTCATCCTGTTACTTGTTTGCAGTGTCTATAGAATTTGTCTTTGACTTGTCTATATTTCTTGTCTCTGTCGCCTGTTTGTATCTGTGGCTGACGAAAGGTGAATATCGAAACGTCCCTTGTTTCCTGTGTACGATTAATCTGTAAAATTTATTCCATGCTATTTATTTGTTTTAATTATATATTTTCAGCCTCATATAATCGCATTGTGCGACATGATTGATCGGTGAATATTACACACATAAAGGTATGTTTCAGGAGCTCGTGAGAGATAAAGAAGTACAAAACTAGACAACGGGTAAAACAACAGAAATTAGTGACTTACTGGAGAATCGAACCCAGGACTCACGAGCGCCTGAAACATACTTTTATGTGTGTAATATTTATTTATTTACTGTTTACATGCCTCGGGTTTACCCTCTTTATTTGTTTAAATGCTTGATAGGAGAACAGTAGCACCAGTTAAACACAAAAGTGAACAATAAAAGTCAGCCCGTGAAAGGAAAACAATATACGAGTATCACTACCGACAGAAGTGCGAGAACAACAAAAGTCAACAACCAAAACGGCGTTAAAAATAGGTTAACAGCAGACAAGAATAGCAGCAGAACGGACTTTCGTAAATACTAATTACACTTAAAAACAATACAAACTTTTAAAAAAAAACTGCCCAACTTAAATTCCTATACACAGGTCAAATACAAGTATAGACGAATCAGTTTTCAGCAAGGCCAAGTCGACAACAACAAGCCCATATTGAGAGAAAAAAAGTCAGGAAAACGAAAAAAAAAATATAATACATTAAAACGAAATCCTAAGAATCGCTCAACAAAATGACTTCCACAATGTCCATGTATGTTTACCCCACTTAACATACAATATCCTCACTTCTTGTAGCAGCTGTATAACCATATACATATTATTGGTAACTCCTGAAACTGGAAGAAGTTGAGTGTGTTTTTATTGCCATTTTTTGTTATACGAAGTGTATATATTAGACGTTCTGGGAGGAAGGAAGATTATTGGTAGATGGCGCTCACACTGACTGCTAATTTGTGCACATGTTTGGCATTGTAAAATTACCATTAATCTTGTCTGTATATGCTTGTATATTTGTACTTTGCATTTGTTTGTTTGTTTGTTTTTTAACTATGTGTAATATCAACAACGGGTATTTCTTGTGTACAGTTTTTATGTAATATGCTTAGCTTAATGCATTGTTGTGTTCACAAATAGATATATTTTGAAATGTGTGGTTGTGGGGGGGACACACATTCATTGATATATACACATATATATATATATATATATATATATATATATATATATATATATATATTAGGGTTGGTATCTTTATGATTAATTAATCAATCAATCGGTTAAATTTTTAAATTGATTAATTGATAAAACAAATTTCAGTCGTTTATTTCATTTTAGCAATGTTTATGTGGGTTTTTTTTTTTAAATGCGAGAGCATTTGTTATGTTAGAGGTTTGTGACATGGAATTTGGCAAGTATGATTAATAACAAATTGTTTGGTTGTAACTTTTCAGTATTTTCATTATATTTTCAGGACGGTGTTGCCTTATAAGAAGTAAAACAAATAAAGTCCCTAGTGATTTCAAATAAATTGTTATTTAGTATTTTTATCCTAATTGTTCGAAATTGATCGATTATCTTCGATTAAAGAAATTCGATTAATCGATTAAGATTTTTTTAAATTAATCCGGCCCTGATATATATAATCACCTATATTACATGTATCGCTGGCAGATTTACAGAACGTTCAATCTAGACCACTGGTCTAGGGCAAGGATTCTCGACCTTTCTTTGCTCATGCCCCCTCCCCCCTTCTCAATTACCTCAGTGACCCCCCCCCCCCCCCGATAGTCACTGTTAGCTAAAAAAAATGTACTTTACCATCTTACTGTGGTCCCCTACACATATAGCATGGCTCCCTGGGAGGGCCAAATGGCCCACTTTGAGATCCACTGGTCTAGGCAACCCGGGAGCTATGGCAGTGGTATTCAACAGTTTTTGTTCCCGCACCCTCAGATATAATTTATCTTTAACTATGTACCCCCAAGGTTATTGGTGGATAATTCCAAGTATTCAATTTACCGATACATTGCATTGGCATACTTTTTTGTCACGTACCCCCTTAGATGACTTATCGTACCCCTAGGGATACGCATATCCCAGGTTCCCAGGTTGAATACCACTGAGCTATGGTAATCTAGTTTAGAAACCCTGAACTTTCTAAAAAAAATCTACGTAGTAAAATGATGTATGTTTTCAGGGTTCAGAATATTGGAATAAGTGCAGCTTACATCTGTAGCGGTTGAAAACATGTAATTGACGTGTAATTGATATTGTACCGAATATGGGACCCAAAGATGCAGCAATAGAGAATGCAGTCAGCTCCCATAGCTTGACTGCTTGCGTTGGATGTGTCGGCCGAAAGGCGCAGATATCACAGCTCCGGTGTAAACAGACACAACGCAACCAACGTCCTTTTCAGGACGAACGAGGAAGAAGAAAGAAGAAGTACCGAATATTAAAGTCACTTGAAAGACAAGATAGCGTTCCAATCTCATGCTATCATACTCAGATATTCGTAATCTAGTTTATAAACCATGAACTTTCTAAAAAACATCTACCTAGGTAAATTCATGTATGTTTTCAGGGTTCTGGGGTTGATTGCCACGTCCTGTAAAGGATAAGCAACTAACTTTTCAGGATTCATAGTATTTGGAATAAGTGCAGCTTACATCTGTAGCGGTTTAAACATGTAATTGATATTGTGCCGAATATTAACGCCACTTGAAAGACAAGATAGCGTTCCATTCTCATGCAGTCCACCATTAAAATGAATTGTACGTAAGCTAGCTCGAGAGTTTTCATTTGAAATGAGGAAAATTTATTTTTAATAAAAGGGAAACCACTCTTTATAACTTCAGCGGGAAATAGCTAGCCAAATTATGTCTCTTTACCCCACCTAGACATTTAGCAAGTCATATAGTTTGATCTGCCGGTAGATCGGAGATCTACCTTATGCCAGTCCTTGATCTATATCATATCAAGAGTGCGCTGGTGGATCAATGAATTGTCCAAGGGAGGGGCGATACACTAGAAGGATAAAGGTTTTCAAAGTTCCAAGGGAGGGGCGATCGCCCCGTCGCCACCACCTTGGATCCACCGATGCACGAGTGCTAATAAATATATGGTGGCCACTGCTTTAACTCTTAAAAGGCGTAGTTGATTTACAATGTTTGACGCAAGAAGTTTTCTTCCGCTTTGAGTTTTCATATAGTCTCATACAGGGTGTTAAAAAATTATGTATACATACTTTGAAATTTTATAACTCAGTTAGCATTTCAAATAATTATGGCATTTTTCACATTTAAAGTCACAAATGTTCAAAATGTCAACGACCTACACCAATACATTGTTCACATCGATGAGCGACTGACTGCCATTCTGTGTTGTTACTAAATGAATAGTGAAACATGCAATTTTAATTTGATGTCCCTGGTCCCTCACTGTGCGCGTTTTGAGATGAGCACAACCTTGTATTCTTCAAGTACCGTACCAAGTGGCGTAGGAGATCATGTCTCTCCACAACTTCCTGTCTTCAGTACAATTTATCAGTTCTGCTGTTGACTTCTTTCCATGCCACGATGTTAAACTATCCAGTATTTGCTCGCTTTGTCTTCTCCTATCTCTTTTTCCTTCAATCTTACCTGTTGTTACGATATATTCCAGCTTTCCTCTTCTCATAACATGCCCAAATAAAAGTGGATTGCTTCTTTTTAACTTGTGAAATAAGGTTCCTTTGTGCATTGGCCTCTTTCAGGACATCCTCATTACTCTTTTTGGCTGTCTATGTGATTTTTTACATGTTTCTGTAAAACCACGTCTCTGTTGCCTCTAGTGCCTTCCCTTTTTGTTTACTAATGTCCATGACTCACTCCCATATGTCAGGATTGGTTCTATGGAACAATGAAGAACTTTTTTTCTTACTTCCAATGACGAAGAATTGTTGCATAAAATACTGTTCATTTTATAGAATGCTACTTTTGCCTGAGCTATTCTGCTCTTCACTTCTGAGATGCATCTTCCATCCGTTGTTGTTAATGTGCCCAGGTATTTGAATTTATTGACTTGTTTTAAAACGGTTCCATTTACTTTGATAGTGCATTCTGGAAAGCCCTTTTTTTTTGAGACGACCATTACTTCTGTCTTTTTGCTATTAAGGCTAAGGCCTTTATTTTCACTTTCTATCATTATTGTATCAACCATTTCCTGCAGCTCCTTTTCACTTTTTGCTATAAAGACTATCATCAGCGTATCTCAAATTGTTTATATTATGTCCCCCGAATGATATTCCTGGCATGTCCTCTAGAGATCTCATTATATTTTCACTGTACAGATTGAACAGATCCGGTGACAGCACACATTCCTGCCTGACACCCTTTTTTACTTGCTGAAACGTTCCTATATGGCTGCTAATTCTTACAGCAGCTGCTGTTTGTTGCCATTACATGTTCTATCTTATCCTCAAGTCTTTTCCATCAATGTTGATGCTTTCTAACATTTTGATAATTTCCTCATGTTTCACTTTGTCAAATGCCTTAGTGTAATCTATAAAGCACAAGTACAGATCTGTCTTCACCTCTATGACTCTTTCTATTAATGCTCTTATAATATACGAGAGATAGCATTGTTTGTGCCTTTACCTTCTACAAATCCACACTGTTCATCACTGATTTCTGGTTTAATTTTATTTGTCACTCTTCTTATGATAATTCGTAATAATATTTTGGTCACATGACTCATAAGACTTATGGTGCGATGTTCTTCACATTCCATGGCTCCAGATTTCTTTGACAAATCTATGAATGTGGATTTTAGCAGATCATCAGGTATTTGACCACTGTTATAGATGGCATTTACGAGTTTTGTTATCACTTCTACTCCAAATTCTCCCAAAGCTTCCATTTCCTCTACTGTTACATTATGTGTTCCAGGCGCTTTGTCTTTCTTCATATGGCGCATGGCATCCTCTACTTCTGGTTCAAGTATTGGAGGTCCTTAACAGCTGTCCTGATCGTTCAAATCTGATCTTTCATCATCATACAGCTCCTTGATGTATTCTGTCCACCTTTCTATCATGTTCTCGTGACCCATTAACAATGTTCCTTCTTTTGATTTCAAACAGCCAGTGTCTGTGTCCTTCTGCCCGTTAACTCATTTATTTGCTTCTACATAGATTGTGTGTCTTTTCGGTTCTGTACTTCAAGCTTTCTGCACTTCTGTTGCTGTTTTACATTTGTTTACACAACTTTGAATAAAATATTTTTTTAATGTGTTTATATTTTATATAACCTTGTATAAAATATTTTTAAAAAACTTCACGAGTAATAATCTAATGACATTATTCATTTGTATCTATTATCATTCCGCGTTATTCTTGCAAAATAACACAGTTTTTCGTTAAGTTATGAATGAGTTTTATGCACTCGAAGTATGTATACATCATTTTGAAACACCCTATAGTTTAAAGGTCCGTTCTTTCAAAGTTTTTAACAGTCACGGTAATGTTATTCACAGCTATAAAGGATTCATAAAATGAGGATTCATAAAATATAAAATTTGCATAAAAGCTACATTCAAATATACCGACCCGCCCCCCGTTACAATGACTTTCAAAATCGGCGCCAAACACAGTCCGCTCGTTCATTAAGAGTTAAGAGAACCGCCTAGCAATAAAAACTTTACACGTCGTCGCCTTCGTGATGCTGTATTCCATCTCCAGTTTTGGCCTAAATTGACTTGAGGTCATAAATCGACATAAAATAGTTTAATCTATTATCCCACACAGTATCTTACAGTTAACAGTTCAGATCATCCTGACAAATTTCATAATAATATGATATATCCTTCTTTTCAGCTATTAACACTGAAACTTTGAAAGCGTTTTTCTCAAAAACAAGCTAAAGTGGGGTTGGAATAACGCAGTACTAAGATGACGGACGTATTAATTTTAAAACCAGTAGAACTTTTTATTTTAGACACCGTGATAAAGGCGACCCAGCTGCAGTCCAAAAGGAGTGAGAAGGGAAGTCAAGCTGATGATACTGAACAGTGGCCAAAAAACGTTGCAGTTCTTAGCAGTAATAATTATAATCGAAGATTGCACATTTCAGCTTCATGTTGTATCTTGTATTCCTTCTCATGCTTTGGTCGTACACAAAGGAAAACGACATCTAACTTAAGTTGTCATGCTGCGGAATTGAATTCACCAGGAAAGTTAACGAAGGTGAAGAAAACACAGAATGAAATTCGCAAGAAAGGACTATGGAACGAACTTTATTTTAAAAGGGTTAAGAATTGGGCACGCAAGATCGTCTGACATTCTGCCCTTCCTCTCTCTCTCTCTCTCTCTCTCTCTCTCTCTCTCTCTCTCTCTCTCTCTCTCTCTCTCTCTCTCTCTCTCTCTCTCTCTCTCTCTCTCTCTCTCTCTCATCGTGTATACAGTATCCTTTCATCCTCACATTTACTTTAAGCATTATTTAGGCATTTATCATTATAAAAGTAGTAATGACCACCACACTGGAGAGTGGACCTCGCACGGACAGACAGCGATATGTCGTGTTCACGAAAGATCTCCGCAATTTTAGCAAAATTATCGAACGTCTTAACTGAACCAAGCCAAATTTTGATAATTTTTTTTTCTGGGCGCATTTGAGATGTTAGTTTTTTTTTTTTTTTTTTTTTAATAAAATATATTATACTGGGTCAAATCTCCGCGGGAAATAATCCTATTCCAAGCACAATATTATTGACTAAGGATAAGCTACAGGGAAGATGAGCTTTTATTACTCTAGGAAATATACATGTAAATCAAAAGAAATCAAGCCCACCCCAGAAGTAGGAACCTTCAACTAAAGTGTCAGTTCTATCCTATTGTATGGCTGTTATTCATGGAGAACAACAGAGGCGACAACCAAGAATGGATACTTGCATACAATGGATGGATTGCAATGGTATGACAATCATTAATGTGGAACTGACGACAATCGCCGCACAAGTGCCAGTAGAACAAGAGACGAGAAGAAGACGCTGGCGATGGATATGACATAAGTTGAGAAAATCTTTTGGTAGTATTACAAGACAGTCCTTATTCTATAATCCTTATGGTAAGAGGTAGTGGGGAACCGAAAAGCACATGAAGAAGAGAAATTGAGACAGAAACGAGACACGGAACTACCTTAAGCTAATGACACGAGACAGGAGGACTTGACATGTTGAAGACATATGCTCCAGGGAGAGCAGCAGGGTAATGACTGCATGAATAAGATAAACATCAGTTGTTTTAAACACTAAATAATAACTAATAACAAAGAAAAAATAACTAGCAGCCTGCGGAAAATAAAATTAGATTCTATGTTTATGCTTACTTATTAAAAAAAATTGTGTAATATGTATAAATTTATTGTAATTATTCCCAGTAGATGTCTACAAATATTTTTACATTTTCTATACAGATAATTTAGTAGATAAAGTAAAATATGTTCTTTTTGTGTGGCTGTCCTTGAAAATGTAAGATGTGGCAGTGCTTGATATGGCAGTGCGTGATATGGTAGTGAATTTCTAATAGTTTTCTTGTAAGCATCATAAAAAGATGCGATGTATTAGCAGATGGTTACAATATTTACTGGTACTGTATATGCCTGGACCAGGGTTTCTTAACCTATTTTGTGCCATTGACCCTTTTGATTGTCCACTGAAGGCTATGGACCCCTTTGATTGTCCGATTAAGGTAATGGACCCCTTTGATTATCCGATTTAAGGTAATGGACCCCTTTGATTGTCCGATTAAGGTAACGGACCCCTTTGATTGTCCGATTAAGGTAATGCACCCTTTTGATTGTCCAGTGCAGGTTATGAACCCCTTTGATTGCCCGATGAAGGCTATGGGCATCTTTGATTGTCCAATGAAGGCTAAGAAATCCTTCTTTGAAAAGAAATTTACATAAAAGAATACAACACATTTAGGGAGCCGCGCTAGCGTAGTGGTTACAACACCGCTCTGGCGACCGGGTGATACAGGATCAAACCCGGGCGACGGCATTTGAGGATTTTTCGTCGACCGGGATTTGGACTGGATTAACTCGTGACCTGGCGAGGACATTTGAAGGAGTGTCGTCGACCAGGGACTGGCGGCTCCTGAGCCGACCCAGCTGCAATGGGTACCTCCGAAATCGGAAAGTATTTGCCTGAATGGCGAGGGACACCTGTCTCTGTACAAGAAATAAAGGGATACTCACGTAAAATCAATGTCAGGTTAGACAAAAAATAATAACCTGAGATTTCGCCTCGAGTATTAGCGGGCGTACGAAAAAAAAAACAACAACAACAACACATTTACATTTTAAGTTATGTTCACGGACCCCATGGAGTCCAGTCAAAGGTCCCACGTGGACCACAGGTTTAGAAACCCTGGCCGAGACAGATTTGAAGAAAGTAGAATTACCAGTCATTGTGTTGCGATAAATATCTTCAGCATGTTCATCGAAGCCAATATGTCTTAAGACTCATAATAATAATATTACATATAAGAACATATAATCAGTTGTGTGTAAAACTACTGTGTATATTTTCCCTATCCACTATCGTGTAGATGAGACCCGATTGTTATCGTTGATGTGTGCAGATTTCCATTACTACATTCAGTGTAAATAATGTATAATTGACACCACTGTGTTATTTTGAAACGTTTTGCTTACATTACTGTGTTATTTTTAACGTATTACTTACATTACTGTGTTATTTTCATTCTATTATCATATTTAAAATTGACTTGTAGTGCTTGAATATTGTGATAGATTTGTGTGATAACTAAAATCTTTATGTGATAGTTAAAATGAAAGCAAAAAAAACAAATAATCAAGTTACAGACTTTCATAAATGGGTGCTTACGAAGAAAAGAAGGATTAACAGAATATGACAAGATCAGCAAAGTGAGCCTGTTGACAAAAACCAGACAAATGCCAGTGGATTAAGAGATGGAAAGAAAACACTGCCGATGTTTAGGGCACACATTGAGGAAACCTGTTGATAGCATTACAAGGCAGTCCTTATTCTGGAGTCTCTAAGTTAGAAAGATAGAGGGAAGGCCAAAAACACATGGAGAAGAGAATTCAAGATAGATGTGAAAAGGATATAGAAGACATGAAAGGACCTTGAGCGGACTATGTTGGACAGGAAGGCGTGGCGTGAAATAGGTGAGGCTTCTGCTTCTCTGGGAGCTTAAGGATAATGAACGAAAGTGAGAGAGAAAGACATCTACTTCCGTAAACACGTAGCACGCAATATTTATACAGAAAAAGGTATTTTTGTACTAAAACTTCTTGAGAACCCAGCATTGCACACTACGTTTGGAGGAGTCACTAGAGCCCCAGGCGTAACTCTTTGGCTTTGACTTGGTTGACTGCGTGCAAGAGGCTCTCATTATGAACGCAGTGATAGGCAGGGGAGCTGAGAAGTGGCTCTGTGCAGGTCGTGACAATTCCTTGGGAGAGCCCAGAACCAGCACACAGTATATTAGCTCTGCATAGTTGGAGATCCCCCTTGGAGCGCTGTATGCCATGTGCTTCTTACTACTAGCTTGGGACCAGATGTGAAGATCTTTTAAATGCAAGCCAAGCTGGAGAAACTGGAGCTCATGACTTCAACTAACCATGTTTCGGAATGGCAGAAAAGCCACAGGAAAAGCCTAGATCTACAGTGTAGATAATACCAAGGAGTCTTCAGCTTGGTATTTGCTGCTAAAGAGCGAGAGGCTCAGCAGTCCTAGTTAAACAACAACAACTAATTATAATCAAGAGTGTGTGTTTTTACATTCGTCTCTCATCTTCTTCAGAAGTAAAAACATGGTTAGAATGTAGCTTACTTGAACGTTCCGTTTTGAGCTCATCTTTCATTTTCATGTCACGTGATGTCCTATTTTTGTTTTCATCTAGCACCGGACTCTATTATGTTAAGATATAGCTGATTTGTTATTAATATCCTTTTTTAAGCAGAAGTGTATCTCACCAGAATATTCTGTCTTGGGCCCATCTTTTATTTTATGGGCATGTGATTTTCAATTGATGTTAACATCTACTCTAGAACCCCCACCACTTTTACGTTATATGATTGTAAAGTTCCCTAGCAATTTTAATATTTGGAACAAACCTTTCCATACCATATTTTTTTTTAATCGCGTAAGCCCCACTATTCTTCCGCGTGAAACATATAGTCCCCAACGTGACAATAAAGTTACATAAAATGTGCAATAATTCACAATTAAATTTCGTATCAAAAGATAAGTTATGGAGTTTTAATTTGTACTGTTTATAAACTCCTGTACAGTGTGCTGGGTGCCTGAAGCGAAGTCTCTCAATATTTACTCGCGCATCCCTTTGTCAAAACTTAAATATACGACTGCTTGGTCGGATATAGGTGTTCGTAGGCTTTAGGGCTGTATTCTGAAATATGCCTTTTTTAAATGGAGGGACGGGGCACATTTCTCTCTTCTTTTTTTTTTTTTCGTAGGGCCTACATTAGTTCATGGGAGATCCGGTGGCGTGTGACTGCCAAATGTGAGTCCTATGATAGTATGATGAACTTATGTGAATCTATCCATATCTCCACGAGTTAATTTAGTTGTAGAAACTACAATTTTTTTTCTGGTTAATTATAGGGGAAGGAATTCTGTGTTGATTAGATTACCAGTCGTTACAAAATCATTCTGCTTTATTTATATCTTCAGTTATCTTATTCATGTGATTTTTCTATCTCCTTCTTCCTCACTCATCCTGCGGATTCCAGAACAAATATTGCCTTGGTAACGCTGTTAACAAGTTTCACCTACGTGTATGCTATCCATCACCAGCATCTTCTGCTTATCTCTTGTTCCACCATTACCTGTCCGGTTCTTTTCATCAGTTCCACATAGGTGATCTTGTCATAACCATGGTAATCCTTATATTCCACGCAAGCACGCATGTATGAAAGTCTGCAACTCCAGAACTGATTTAATAAAAATCTGCTTTTATAAAATTTTCTGTGAAAAAAGGCTCATAAACGTTCGCCTTGGCGTGTTCATTTATCTGTATATTGATTTTAGGTAAATGTGATAAAATTATTTAAACAGTATTGTTGGATGATTTAGTGCATCACACTTTGCGTTGTATTAAACATTATGGTATATTTTTGTTCGCTGTGCTGTTATGTTCTTTGCAATTGTTCTGTGGCTTTCCACCTGCATATGGCTGTTAGTTGATATGTTTGTTTTACCCTTGTTAATTCCAGAGTCACTGAGTAAATTGACATACGAATAAATTTGAAAATCGTTGTCCATGACTTTGATATCTTTAAGTCAATTTATTCGTCTGCTAGACCTATCAGTGTGTAAAATATATGCATGGGGCTTGCCAGCTTTCTCAAATATAATAAATTGCAACAGGAACATAATGAGACATGAATGCTTTGGTGTCAGTTTTCTTCAGCGATAAGCCGTAGTGGTGGCTCAATGTTCCACATGGAACTAAACAGGCATCGATTATAATAATGATGTGATACACCATTGTATATGTTAAGCCAACCTGTATGTCAGACAGTTTAATGTGTGTCAACCAATAGGAATACTAAACATTCCAAAGTATGCTAAAAAAAATAAGATATTTTATCAGTCACCATACTATCTGTTAAATTTAAACGCATACAGACACCCTAATACCTGTTGAAGATAATCCTTTACGCAGATACCTCCACGTGTGCTAAATGAAACCATATCTCTTACATCCCAGTATCAAACTGATAACAAACGATCAGTTAACTTCTACAATCGTTACTTCCACCATATAGTAACTGAGTCTTCCATCATCTCTTAACTGAATCTACCTTAAAATGTTAACCGAATCTGTTAACTGAGTCTACTGTGATATAAATTCTCATTTTACGCTCCTTAAAAAAACATAGAGCCACTATTGTATTTAGGACTTGTGTAGAAGTCATGTGTCAAAGCATTTCTCGTGCTCTTGCAATGTTCGTTTTCTGTGTCCATTTATTTCCCACGATGAGATTGCCAGCTCCATACACACAACCTCAAAATGAGTAGTCTTGTTGTCACGAGAGGTTAATTGGTATAGAGGATAAGTAGATAAATAGGTGTATCAGATGATACAAGGATACAATTGCCAGATAAGAGTTCTGGTCTTAAAAAGAAATACCCCACTCTTAGGAAATAAGCACTGGTGTATAGTTGTCTCTACACCTCACGGTAGAAGGGGAATGACTAAGTAAGTAAGTAAGTATAGTTGTCATAGGAATAGTCAGACTATAAAGTTATCTGGCCCTGATGGTAATAAGAAGTACCAGACACTTAGTCGTCTCCTCTCAATAACTATCCTATGATGTGTTATGTCTAGGGTAAATAATGAAAAATGTAACTTCAAACCAAACAGTAATGAGTTACTCCAGTCCTCAGGAACAATTAAATCAATTTATTATGTATACTGATTCTTCTTTTCTCTTTTATGAAAATGAATGTAGGCAAATAAAATGATATTAATATTTACAAATAAAGTGTGAAACACACACTATTAAATTATACACAAAATTAATATATTGTCTCTTTCCTCTTAGGAATGACACTTTACATTCTAATGTCACTTTATTTTACTTTCACTGTACGCGTAGAATAGACTTGCACTATTAGTTCTTGAAGCACAGTTTTCAAACTTAAATATAGTCACTTTCACTTATGATACTGTCTTTACACATGCATTGACTTTATAACAAATGTTTTCTCACCATGTGAGTTTATGATTTGGGGTAGCAGTAGTCCATATATTATGAGTCAGTCTTTTTATAGATGACTTATCTGGGTTGACGTAACCGTGCTATCAACCTGGTTTCGACCGTGGCTGGCGATCCCACGCAATAGGGTTTCCAGACCTGATCTGATGTATACTCTTGGTGATTTGAATGCTTCTCTGGCTACCACTGGTATATCAAACAGTCTTATGCCGTGCTGACAGCAATGTACGATTTAACCTGCAACAACATAATGTCCCTAGGCTAGTATTTGGCTAGGAGAACCTTTCTCTAGCACAGATGTGAGGCCATTAGGTCATCAGATGTCATTTGTTAAGACAGACTAGACAGATCAATTCAGTGACATAGTATAGGCATATTTTATCATAAAGTTATACACATCATTCATTTGAATTGATTCATCCCATTCTTTCAAATTTCACTGTAGGTATTGTTCCATCCAGTAATCAAGAAAGGCTTTGTAAGTCTCCTGATAACTAATCTGCATTCCAATTCCAAAATGTACAGCATCAATGGCTTCTTCCCTCAAAAAATTACACAATATGATTCTACACAATATAATTTGAATCTGCAATAAAATAATATTATTTACATATTTACTAAAGCGAGTCAGCTTACTCTCAATTCAGAAATACACACAGAGCATCAATAGCCTGGCAGGCTGCACACTCATACAGATAGAAAAATGCTTGGTGTCGAGCTGTGTGTTCTGTGTTTGAAAAATGTTGGCGGTGAGTACCTATTCACACCTTTTCTCTCCGTTTTATACCCCTTTGTCTTCCGGACAAGAAAGCTGATAAGTCTTTATATCACGTTTTACTTTTAGTTTGGCTGATACGTGGTGTCATAAAATTAACAAGTGATACAACGTAAAAATATCTCCAAAGGATAAAATGTAAGGATAAAAACCAATGCGTAAGCTGCTGGAATACATGATCGCCCGCGCCGCGGGTCATCAGGTGTTAGACTTGAAGGCAAAACGGAACGAGGATCAAAAGACAAAAATCTGACTGAACGCGTACTTGAACTAGCGAGGTTAATGGACGCAAATTGGTGGGGCAAGGAGGAAAAGTCACGGCCCCCCCCCCCCCCCCCAAGTTGACATAAAGTAAGGAATTCGACAGAAGGGACCGTGGATATGATACGCCAGTCATTTATTGGACGCTTTTGCGATACCAAGCCTTTTATTTGAATTCAGCGGCTAAACGCAGATGCTTGAAATATTACAAAATTCAAAAAGTAACTTTTTCTTAATATTAATGTTAGGAATATAAAAATTAGCTGGCCGGATGGCCCATTCTGAGCAGTGAAATAATATGCTTTTAATTATACAGACGGATAGATAATAATGAAGACATTGACAAAAGACTGTGTTGTTCACAACAGCGAAAGACTGCATTGAATCAAACATCTCACTATTTGCACAAAAATCGCGACCTTGAAGACTCAAGTGTCCAAATCTAGTTAGAATGAAAGAGAAGGGGAATTGGTGGAAGCTGTGGCTAAAAATAACTTTTCAGGCAAAATTGTAGAGGGGATGAATAGGTTGGTTCAAAAAAACAAGTACGTTTTTGTGAAAACGCAAGTAGAGACGGACAGACTAACAGATAAAAATCCATACTTGACTGAAGCATGACTGAATATGACTTTAGTGTAGGAAATTTGAATCTAAAAAAACCAAGGCAGTGATTGGCCACAGACAATCATATTATCGGCGCTCAGACGCGCATTTGGGGCCATTCCTCAATAGTTGTTCAGTGATAGACACAGTAAATTTCAAGTGTGGTGATTTCCAAATGAAATAAATTGAAATAAGTTCAGGGACGCCATACTATAGCCAGCAGCTCAGCTGAGTTTTGCTAGCATTTCTGTGTTCTTTATTCATAATCTGGTAAGATTGAAATTATTTCTTTGTATATTTTGAATATTGTTTAATGTTTCGAGTGATTTGATACTGCCATATCGAAATCTAGCCTTACAAACAAGTAGGGATTTGCTCTAGACCCCCCGCCCTAGTTCAGGGTCTAGGGACAAACAATATACATAAACTCCAGCAAGGGTTAGGAAGGACAGATCAAGTGTTGAGAACAATGAAACATATTACCTATCCTATGTTAGGGCAGGAAACTAAAAAATATATTTCAGAATCTGTAGTCTGGGAGGACCTATCTGATGTGAAACCACCATGGTAAAATGTGCTGTATGGTCAGAGAGATCTGACCTGTCTATATGGTGTTGTTGTTGTGTAGTGTTGTGTCCAGACATGGTTAGAGAATGGAATTTTGACACATAGCCAATACTTTGATTGCAGAGCTGTGAGTTTCAGTTG
This sequence comes from Oreohelix idahoensis, assembly GCA_024509875.1. Taxonomy (NCBI): domain Eukaryota; kingdom Metazoa; phylum Mollusca; class Gastropoda; order Stylommatophora; family Oreohelicidae; genus Oreohelix; species Oreohelix idahoensis. Next base: position 74,193 of record JAMPIV010009618.1, read on the forward strand.
TCACCAAGGCGGTGTAAACTAAGTTGGTGATTTTACCAGAGTGGATCCGTGCAGTAACGTTGTGTCAGAGCAGACTATTATTGCCCCCAAGCACGGAGAGAGGTGGGGCCACCAGATCTCAGCACCAGAGCTACATCTTCAAAGTTGAGTGAGCCTCTGGTCTGCTGGAAATTCACCAACTCCATTTAGTTACTAACAATCCCATAAAATTCCTGCCATTTCTGGACAAGGTGTAGTCAATATAGACTGGAGTGATGAGGCCACCCCAACAGCACAACCATTAACTATCCTCCCAATTAGATGACTAGTATAAACAGTAATAAAACTAAATAGTCTAGTACTTACATATGTACACTTTTGCATTTATTATGTAATATTCCATGCATTTCTTTCATAATTTCTAAATCTTTTATAAGTTCTGGTCAAAATAAAACTTGATCCAGAACAAAATAAATGTAAAAAATTTCTATCAAAAATTGTACACACCTGAGTTAGTTCAGTGTATTATAACATTTGTTAATATTATTAGACTTAGTAAATATCTGTGTGTGTGTCTATAAACTATCACACCACATTACATATCATTACCCTAGACATTTAACGTAGCCACATTCATTAGAAAAAAAAAAAAAGATAAGTGTGAGGTCGTAGTGGTAGCGAGAAGGGCCTTCTGACAACTCTCAGTTACATTTTATCTCAGGAGCCTTCACAGCTGACCTCATGCATCACACGTAGTACCATCACCACCATACAATACCATCAAACCCACTACATATATTGGGTGGCTCGATCTCGGGATTTAAATTAATTACATATATTGGGGTCTCTTTGTCCCGGGATAATTAGCCCATTAAGTAATATTAGGATCTCCTGGTGGGAGAAATATTGTAAAATTCCCTTAAAATTAAAAGTGTCCCTGCAAATAAAAGTTGGTGAATCTTCACAGCCAGTAATTAATTAATTAATTAATTAGAATTTTAGACTATAGTAATTAGAAGTTCTTTAGAGGTTAGAGATTTTATCTTGTATATTATTGTATTGTCTAAAAAGTATGGCGGAGCTAGCAAAATTCCGATCAGCTGCTGTGCTGATCGCAAAGGAGATGGGAATGGATGGTCAGATTTTAATTCAATACGTAACGGCTGAATGTGATAAATATATTGAACGGGAAGAAAGGAGATTAGAAAAAGAGGCTGAAAGAAAATTAGAGTCTGAAAGGTTGGCTGAAGAGAAGAGGTTACAAATTGAGGCTGAGACTAAGAGGTTGCAGATTGAGGCTGACAAAGAGGCAAAGGCATTGGAGGCCGAAGAAAAAAACGACAGCAAAGGGAGGCAGAATATAAAAGATTGACTGCCGAAAGGGAGGCAGAAGATAGAAGGTTGCAAAGGGAGCACGAATTACGACTAAGGGAGCTGGAGTTACAAGGCCAGGCTCCTGAAAATGGTGCCAGCCCTTTTGCCTCAGATGCTACGCCCAGTCTGGGGCCTCAAACTCAGCTATGGGGTTTCATTTAGACCATTTTGTTGAAAAAGACGATGACATAGAGGGGTACCTAGGACGTTTTGAGTTATTAGCTACTACATATGGGTTAGAGAGAGAGAGGTGGAGTTTAAAGCTATCACAGGGACTGAGAGGTACTTCTTACGAAGTCTTTGCAAAAATGAACAGAGAAGACCAGGAGAATTATGACATGTTAAAGCAGGCTTTGTTATTGAGGTACGAAAAAAATGGGGAATTTTATCGTAAGAAATTTAGAAATGCCAAATTGTTGTCTGGGGAGACATACCACCAATTCTCTGCCAGACTAGAAACCTATGTGGAGAAATGGACTGCTCTGGGGAAGACCCAAGATCTTAAAGAAATGATCATGATTGAGCAATTGAGAGAGTCCATGGCTCCAGACATGAGAAAATTTCTCATGGAACAAGGTGCAGAGAAGTTGGGGGGGAGGTTTTAAATGTTGCTGAGAGGTATCAGGCAGCCCAGGCAGAGGTAAGTGGTGCTAAAAAGAAGCACATAGATAATTTTAAAGCTCCACAGCAATTTAATAAATTTGATAATAGGGAGCAGGGAAATAAAGGTAGGACAAACTTTGAACGGCCAAGAAATGACTACAGAGACAGAAACTCACAGTTCAATGACCAAAAATTCAATGAAAGAAAACCGTTGAACCAAGGAAAAAGATGGTGTAAATGGTGCAAGAAGGATAACCATAACACCGATTTTTGTAGAAGGAAACCTTCAAACATTGCTGCAATGAAGTCGGGGACGCAAAGATTAAAGGTTAATCCTAATGGACAACAGGAACCTTATCACCCCCCAGTTTGTGAGGATGTTATTTGTAATGGGGTCACCATAAGGTGCCTTTATGATACAGGTTTGGATTATGATTCAGTTGTGAAGTCTAGCCTAGTGGACCCAAGTCAGTATACCACAGAAACAGTGGAAATACAAGGGGCAACTAAGGACATACCAATCATGACACTTCCCATCGCAAGGATAACGGTGAAAACTCGCTATGTGGAAGGAGAAATCAGAGCAGCAGTGATAGATGAACCAATCTACCCTCTGATATTGGGGTGTAGATACGTCTTCTTGGGGAATCCCGAGAGACCTGTGATCATGGCGACAGTGCAGACCAGGTCACAGAAGAAGGAGGAAGAAGGTGAACCTATAAATGCTCATCCAGAGGAGATGAGGAAGGCGCAGGCTGAGGATAGGACACTCAAGCCATGTTTTAAAAAATTGCCCAAATGCCACACACCTCCGAGCAAGGGAGAATATTTCATGAAGAACAAACTATTATACAGGAAGGCCGGAACTGGAATAAATGGTCACAACCAGCTGGTTCTTCCCACTTCATATAGAGATAAAGTGATGGAACTCGGGCATGCGATTCCCTTCAGTGGTCACATGGGGATCAGCGCCACAGGACAGCGTATAGCTTGTCATTACTTCTGGCCAGGGATAACGGAGGATATAAAAAGATATGTCAAATCCTGCCCAGAATGTCAAAGGGTAGCTCCAAAGCACTGGACTGCTCCTGCAACTCTAGGGGAAAGGCCCATAGTGGGAACACCTTTTGAGAGGGTTGCAGTGGATATTGTAGGACCTCTCACTCGGACCAAGAGGAGGAACAGTTACATCCTTACTCTGGTGGACACTTGTTCTATGTGGGGAGAGGCGGTAGCCCTGCCATCAATTGATTCAAAACATGTAGCAGAGGCACTACTTACAATATTTACCCGATTAGGATTCCCGCATCAAATCTTGACGGATAATGGATCTCAGTTCAAGGGGAATATAAGCTTGGAAATGTGATCAAGGGACACTTCAGTCACAGGGAACGGCAGAAGGAGGTTCAACGTTTCATAAAACTATTCCTGAGATAACTGGCAGGCGAAAAAGATCTGGAGATTTTTCCTTGGCCCAGCCGCATTGTAGCAAGTACCGACAGGTATTGCCTTTCATTACTTCAACCAGGGACTAACGGAGGCTGGCCAACTCTTATTTGCACAATATATTGCCCAGAATGTCCAATACCCTCAAGATTGGTCCAAAGCACTTGGACATGCAACCTGCCTAGCAGTAGTGATTGGAAAGAAGAGACTAAATCACAATACTTAAACGAATCTGGTTCCTTGCCTTTATTGTATGTTTTTATTTTTATCTGAAACTTCCCAAATGATTACCAAACAGCCCGGAATGCAGGACATTCATTTTTTTAGAAAGAGGCGGGTAATCCGGTCAATTAAATGCACGGATGTCCATCTACAATTAGAGGTACAAATTAAAAATGTAGGAAGGTCGCAGGGCACTTTTAGAAATTTTTTACTCGATTAGGATAGTCCCGAAGGACGGAAAAGTTTGACCAAACTGGTAAAAATTATACTGGGACAGACCACTTGGACAGGACTTTATTCACCCCTGGAAGTCTTCTTTGCCTTTTGGAAACCTTGGCCAAAGGATCAGGAGCCAAAGAAACACCTAACTTTCTTATTCATCCTTGTGAACAGACAGCATAATCGGAGATCAAGGGAACGGCCAGGTAGAGAGGTTCAACGGGACTCTCATTTCTATCCTGAGAAAGCTGGCACACGAAAAACCGGATCTGTGGGATCAATTCCTGCCCGCCGCATTGTTTGCGTAAAGGTACCACATAGTTCAACCGGGATGGCAACTCCCGCAAAACTCTGCTATTTGGGAGGCCAAAAAAGGTCCATTAGAAGCGCTATTAAGGACCTGGACAGATGAGAAGGCGGAAGAGACTGTTACCTCATCTTATCAATACGTGAACGAACTGACCACTCGTCTGAAAGCTGGATGGAAACTGGCAAATGATAATTTGAAACAAGCCAGGAAGAAACATGCAGCATATTTTAATAGGAAGGCAAAGGACCGAGAACTAGCTGTGGGAGAGAAGGTGCTTCTTCTACTACCCGGTAGCCAGAATAAATTACAAATTGGTTGGCAAGGTCCCTATACGGTTCTAGAGAAGGTGTCTAGAACAAACTATAAAATTGACAAAAAGGGGAAGGAGAAAGTTTATCATGTAAACTTATTAAAGAAGTATCTGGACAGACCACTCCAGGAAAGCACCCCCTTATTGACATTGGCTATTGCAACTCAGATGCAAAAGGAACCACTCACCTCACATGAATACCCATTACATCCTTGTGAAACAGCAGCACAGGTAAAAGTCAGTAAGCACCTGACTAAAAATCAGAGGGAGAGAGTTCAACAGGTTCTGGAGGAACATACAGATGTTTTAACAGATAAACCAGGCCATACAAATTTGCTACAGTATGACATGAAACTGGTAGACTCAAACCCAATCTGTATGAGAGCCTATTCTATTCCGTTCGCGAAGGAGAAGGCATTGAAGGAAGAAATAGATTATTTGTTGAAGGAGGGGATTATTTCGCACAGTGAATCATCTTTTAGTTCTAGTGTCGTTTTGTTGAGAAAACCGTCTGGGGAACACAGACTGTGCATAGATTACAGGAAACTGAATGCTGTCACAGAAGGACAAGTGGATCCATTACCCGACACAAAACAGTTATTTGCCAGACTGAACAAGGCAAAATACTTTTCAAAGGTGGATCTTAGTAAAGGCTATTACCAGATCCCAGTGAAGCCTGAAGTGAGACCTTATTTGGCTTTTAGCACTTCGGATGGACATTATGAATTCAATATGCTACCCTTCGGACTGAAAAATGCTCCGAGTGTGTTTTCAAGGATGATGCGCAAATTGTTGGATCCCCTGAATAACCCATGTATCACGAATTTCATGGATGATATTCTCGTCGCCACAGAGACATTTGAAGAACACATTGAAGCTCTAGAAATGTTATTTAATAGGCTTCGGGAGGCGAACTTAACTGCTAGGCCAACAAAATGTTGTATTGGATGCAAAGAGTTGGAATTCTTGGGGCACACTGTATATCAGGGTAACATGACCCCTGATCCTAAGAACTTGGAAAAACTGCAGAGAGCACCTAGACCACAAACAAAATTAGAGTAATGGCAGACGTGAGGAGAGATTTTATCTATGTGTATCACTGGTTTTAGAACTTGCCGTAGGCATGTTTTCAAGTGGGGAGATGTGTCATAAAATTAACAAGTGATACAACGTAAAAATATCTCCAAAGGATAAAATGTAAGGATAAAAAACCAATGCGTAAGCTGCTGGAATACATGATCGCCCGCGCCGCGGGTCATCAGGTGTTAGACTTGAAGGCAAAACGGAACGAGGATCAAAAGACAAAAATCTGACTGAACGCGTACTTGAACTAGCGAGGTTAATGGACGCAAATTGGTGGGGCAAGGAGGAAAAGTCACCCCCCCCCCCCCCCCCCCCCAAGTTGACATAAAGTAAGGAATTCGACAGAAGGGACCTTGGATATGATACGCCACAGTCATTTATTGGACGCTTTTGCGATACCAAGCCTTTTATTTGAATTCAGCGGCTAAACAAGTGTCCAAATCTAGTTAGAATGAAAGAGAAGGGGAATTGGTGGAAGCTGTGGCTAAAAATAACTTTTCAGGCAAAATTGTAGAGGGGATGAATAGGTTGGTTCAAAAAACAAGTACGTTTTTGTGAAAACGCAAGTAGAGACGGACAGACTAACAGATAAAAATCCATACTTGACTGAAGCATGACTGAATATGACTTTAGTGTAGGAAATTTGAATCTAAAAAAACCAAGGCAGTGATTGGCCACAGACAATCATATTATCGGCGCTCAGACGCGCATTTGGGGCCATTCCTCAATAGTTGTTCAGTGATAGACACAGTAAATTTCAAGTGTGGTGATTTCCAAATGAAATAAATTGAAATAAGTTCAGGGACGCCATACTATAGCCAGCAGCTCAGCTGAGTTTTGCTAGCATTTCTGTGTTCTTTATTCATAATCTGGTAAGATTGAAATTATTTCTTTGTATATTTTGAATATTGTTTAATGTTTCGAGTGATTTGATACTGCCATATCGAAATCTAGCCTTACAAACAAGTAGGGATTTGCTCTAGACCCCCCGCCCTAGTTCAGGGTCTAGGGACAAACAATATACATAAACTCCAGCAAGGGTTAGGAAGGACAGATCAAGTGTTGAGAACAATGAAACATATTACCTATCCTATTTTAGGGCAGGAAACTAATAAATATATTTCAGAATCTGTAGTCTGGGAGGACCTATCTGATGTGAAACCACCATGGTAAAATGTGCTGTATGGTCAGAGAGATCTGACCTGTCTATATGGTGTTGTTGTTGTTGTGTAGTGTTGTGTCCAGACATGGTTAGAGAATGGAATTTTGACACATAGCCAATACTTTGATTGCAGAGCTGTGAGTTTCAGTTGTCACCAAGGCGGTGTAAACTAAGTTGGTGATTTTACCAGAGTGGATCCGTGCAGTAACGTTGTGTCAGAGCAGACTATTATTGCCCCCAAGCACGGAGAGGTGGGGCCACCAGATCTCAGCACCAGAGCTACATCTTCAAAGTTGAGTGAGCCTCTGGTCTGCTGGAAATTCACCAACTCCATTTAGTTACTAACAATCCCATAAAATTCCTGCCATTTCTGGACAAGGTGTAGTCAATATAGACTGGAGTGATGAGGCCACCCCAACAGCACAACCATTAACTATCCTCCCAATTAGATGACTAGTATAAACAGTAATAAAACTAAATAGTCTAGTACTTACATATGTACACTCTTGCATTTATTATGTAATATTCCATGCATTTCTTTCATAATTTCTAAATCTTTTATAAGTTCTGGTCAAAATAAAACTTGATCCAGAACAAAATAAATGTAAAAAATTTCTATCAAAAATTGTACACACTTGAGTTAGTTCAGTGTATTATAACATTTGTTAATATTATTAGACTTAGTAAATATCTGTGTGTGTGTCTATAAACTATCACACCACATTACATATCATTACCCTAGACATTTAACGTAGCCACATTCATTAGAAAAAAAAAAAAGATAAGTGTGAGGTCGTAGTGGTAGCGAGAAGGGCCTTCTGACAACTCTCAGTTACATTTTATCTCAGGAGCCTTCACAGCTGACCTCATGCATCACACGTAGTACCATCACCACCATACAATACCATCAAACCCACTACACGTGGTCAGTTTATCATAGGTTAACACAACGTGTCTTTGTACGGACTTTCAATGTATCTACTGACCTAGAATGTTGTCAGTTTCGGTCGGGCTTACAAGGATTGCCGACGAATACAGGACGCGTAATGATAAAACAGTAAGGGCCGAAATGTGAGCCAATTTTAATGCATAAGTTGACCACAGTAGAATTAATTTGATTGGAGTTATGGTTGACATCACAGAACACGTACGTTTATTTTGTCGACGAAGTATGGATATTCATAGTCATTGCAGGACAGGTACATCACATCGAAGTACTTTGCATAAAATCGTATATCATTAATTTTGAACTTGACTGACCTCACTAGCCGTTGGACAACCCGTGGACGGCGAGAGTGTTGAGGTGAGTATTATATTTCGTCTTTCAGATCCTATTTTTATATTATACATATATTCATCTTGCCGGATATCTTTCCTCGAGAATTCATTAGCCAAATATCACTTCGAATATTACTGGTCCCACTAGCGGTAGAAATAGCTTTACCGAAGTCCTGCTAGAGTATTGCAAAGTATTTATAACTGGTATCTTACTGAGATACTTAAGAACATGAGCCTGAATTGGCTAGAGCTTACACTTCCCTCTGGAAGGTAGCGTACTATAACAATATTAAATTTTCCCACAATATGGGACACTTGGATCAGACCAACATCTGTCTTCTTAAGCCTGCATTTTGTCTCCCTCTGACGCGTAAGCGTACTTTGGCAACTAAGGGCTCGAACCCCGTACCTTCCGTACGACAACACCGCCTAGCTATACAAGCGAATCACACTAACCTCACGGCCAGCTAGGCATCCCCAAAAAAAGATGCTTTACTGACCGGTCATCAGTGCGAAACACAAGACCGGTCAGTAAAGCATCTTTTTTGGGGGATGCCTAGCTGGCCGTGAGGTTAGTGTGATTCGCTTGTATAGCTAGGCGGTGTTGTCGTACGGAAGGTACGGGGTTCGAACCCTGGGTAAGCCACTCACGTCTGTTGTTTTTCTGTTGTCTGGTGTTCTGCTTCTTTATTTCTTACGAGTGCCTGAAAACATACCTTTATGTTTGTCTAATATTAATTTACTGTTTACAGGCCTCGGGTTTCCCTTCCTTATGTGTTATTAATGTTTATACAATACCAGAAACCTACCCCTGTTCTATGCTACTGTTCTTAAGTCTTCTATCATTTACTGGACACAGTATCAAGGTCTTTGTCTTGTTTGGACTGACATATACTGTAGAATAGAGAAACGACAGAAGTGATTGCGTCATTATTAGGCTGGGGTGCCCATTGTAAACTTCCGGTGTTGTCTTGTGTTTCACACTGATGACCGGTCAGTAAAGCATCTTTTTTGGGGGATGCCTAGCTGGCCGTGAGGTTAGTGTGATTCGCTTGTATAGCTAGGCGGTGTTGTCGTACGGAAGGTACGGGGTTCGAACCCTGGGTAAGCCACTCACGTCTGTTGTTTTTCTGTTGTCTGGTGTTCTGCTTCTTTATTTCTTACGAGTGCCTGAAAACATACCTTTATGTTTGTCTAATATTAATTTACTGTTTACAGGCCTCGGGTTTCCCTTCCTTGTGTTATTAATGTTTTGGCAACTAACAAATACATCGCACGAAATTTGTGCTCTTTAGTGCATAATTAATTTAAACTATTATTACTTATATAGATGCGTACCTATAGTGCATCTAACAAAGTTAGACTTTGGCATCTTCTAAACTGTTAAGTCCCACACCCTTAAAACTTATGCGAAAACGGACGTATCAAAAGCAATGACGTCATAGGTTATCCGCCCATCTCAATTCTTGGCAAAACGATCTGAGTTTAGTTAAGTGTGTTTTTATTCCAATTTCCATTCTATCCTGCTGCTTTAATATTCCTCCGATTCTCTCCATCTTGGTCTTGTTTAAACCGGACGATTGAGAGCTGTCGTTCTATATAACTTTCTTCCATTTCAGTTTAATGTATAATTCGCTATAACTAACGAAACTGAGCAAAAGTCTGTACGACTCACGTGTTTCTGTATTCAACCTCAATTATCTCGGATTTTACTGTACATTACATGAAGATATTGGTATCTGGACAAAGCTTAGGCTCTCTAATATCTAAATGTGATGGTCTTATTATTTTTAATCCATCCGAATTTTCATAACTCCAATGGAAAGACAAACACATTTGAACACTTGAACATTCCATCTTTTGTTACGAATTTTAACCTACTAGACACGCAGTGTTTGGTTCGCGCTGCTCTCATTGGCTGAAACCTTCGCGTTGCGCTGTATCGATTACATTAAGATATTGGGCCCACCCGTCTCGCGACACTTTTACGACATACATGAGAGACATGGAGTTATTTTCACTTTATCTGTTTGCTCAAAGACACTCAGAAAGCACTTGGGTTATATAAACCTAGACGTGTTCCCACCGAGATATCTCGGGTTAAGTGGCAAACAAAAGAGGAAAAATTAAACAGAGTGTCTTGAAAGGAAAAACTGTTTAAGTTTAACAGTCAAATGGCAAGGCTTCAAAACCGAACTTATGCAGACCCATGTAGATTAGTTCCAATACGATGGTTTAGCCATGTCTGCAGAATGGGAGAATATCAGCTACCACGAAAAATATGAGTAACTAAGAGCCGGGGATCCAGATCTCTAGGACGACCCAGAGTTCGCTGGGAGGACAACATTAGACAATCTCTGAAGGACCAAGGATTAGATTGGAAAGGCCAGGGAACCCTGTGTTAGCTCCATGCTACAGAGGTACCAGTAGCGGTTGTTGCTCCATGCTACAGAGGTACCAGTAGCGGTTGTTGCTCCATGCTACAGAGGTACCAGTAGCGGTTGTTGCTCCATGCTACAGAGGTACCAAAAGTGGTTGTTGCTCCGTGCTACAGAAGTACCAATAGCGGTTGTTGCTCCACGCTTCATACCAAAAGGTTAATAATGACGATGATGATATTTGCCCCGTGTAGTTTCCGGAAGTCTCTGAGAAGACACAGAAAGAACAGGACTACTGCTACCTAAAGCATGTCGTAAAAGGCGAGTAATATGAGACTGTGTATAGGGCTGGCAACCTCGTCATATAAAACAAATCGCAGCAGCAATCGCTGCTGCAAGAGTTCATTAATGTCTTGGTGCAGGCGTTTTGCAAGAGGACGGATGCAGTAGTGGTTCTGTGACCGTGAGACCATATAGATTGTTTATTCTCCAGACTAAAGTTCGTCTAACAAATATATCTGAACTACAGATGCAGGCGTTTTCTTATCTTTATTGAGGAAGATCCCAGACCATAGCGTTGATTTAAAATGGAATATCAAATTTGCATCTCAAAAATTATAGCGTTTTCTTATTTGTCGTCCTAGAGGCTGGAATACATTCTAAGTCGTCGGTCGTTTATATCAAGTCTCAAGTTGCCTGTTTGGTCACGTCATCAAGTATTTCTAACTTCTCGTTGGGAATCCCTGGTCTAAGGTCTTCTCGTAGAAGTTCTATCATTGATGTTGATTTTTAATAACTATACATCTCCTGCTTGCGAATCACTGAGCTAGCTTCTCGAGACTAAATCTGTATTTAACGTTACTGTTCTTTGCTGCAATTCTCATCTGGTTATATGGGCTTCTATAATTCGAAAGTTGTAATAGCCCCTTTTCTAAAAGTTTTAGAAACACTTTTGCAATAATGTTCTCCTGAGTAGTGAATAGCGTTTAGCGTAGCATAGCACTGAGATTGGTTGAAGCTTTATAAAGTCGCTTGACGAAACGAAAGACTACTTTCTTTATACTTGACGAAACAAAAGTTTACTTTCACCTATCTCACGTTGTCACTACTAGTTAGAACGTAATAGTTAGTTACCTCATTGTGCTGACAACTATCACCAAGGATGTTGTAGATAGTGCTGGACGCTTCTGCTTCCGACTATGATGAATGACTTTAGTAAAATCTACTACGATTTAAAAACGCTTGATGAGCTCTTGGTTACGTCTAATAGCTATTTCTAAATACAAGACAGCACTCCGAGTCTTCTCTCTCTGCAGTCTTCTTAAACGTGGTTGTTTCCGAGCTCTCCTCTTTTGACTGTACTAACTCTAGTATTTATATCCTTTCATTTTGCACTTGGCACCTGTTTTTCTTTATTATTATATAGGAAATTGTCAGGATTTTATGATTTTGTAAACCTGACAACTGTGTGAAATGCTGATTTCAACGCATATCTTTTACATCTAATAACTCTTTCTCACGTCCTAATTATGCAACCCAAATGTACTTATGCGTGTATTCTCATTAAAAACAAATACCAAACAATCAATCATTCCTATACAATGTCCCCTTCACACGCCCAGGTGTTCCGTACTTATGATTAAAATCAAATTCGTTTTCCTAAATGTAACTTTACGTCAATCAACATTTAATTCCTTTCCTATATATTAGACTCTATTGTCTGAAGCGATGCTGCCTACGGAGCTTGCAGCCCTGTTGTATTATTCACTAATTCCCTATTCTATGTTAAATTTTACTATTATAACTCAGATGTCATTATGCATCTGAGCATTGCACGGTCACAGTTCATTGCTACATAAAGAATAAAAATAAAATTACTTAATAAATGTGCGTGTGTGTGTGTGTGTGTGTGTGTGTGTGTGTGTGTGTGTGTGTGTGTGTGTGTGTGTGTGTGTGTGTGTGTGTGTGTGTGTGTGTGTGTGTGTGTGTGTGTGTGTGTGTGTGTGTGTGTGTGTGTGTGTGTGTGTGTGTGTGTGTGTGTGTGTGTGTGTGTGTGTGTGTGTGTGTGTGTGTGTGTGTGTGTGTGTGTGTGTGTGTGTGTGTGTGTGTGTGTGTGTGTGTGTGTGTGTGTGTGTGTGTGTGTGTGTGTGTGTGTGTGTGTGTGTGTGTGTGTGTGTGTGTGTGTGTGTGTGTGTGTGTGTGTGTGTGTGTGTTGTGTGTGTGTGTGTGTGTGTGTGTGTGTGTGTGTGTGTGTGTGTGTGTGTGTGTGTGTGTGTGTGTGTGTGTGTGTGTGTGTGTGTGTGTGTGTGTGTGTGTGTGTGTGTGTGTGTGTGTGTGTGTGTGTGTGTGTGTGTGTGTGTGTGTGTGTGTGTGTGTGTGTGTGTGTGTGTGTTGTGTGTGTGTGTGTGTGTGTGTGTGTGTGTGTGTGTGTGTGTGTGTGTGTGTGTGTGTGTGTGTGTGTGTGTGTGTGTGTGTGTGTGTGTGTGTGGGTGTGTGTGTGTGTGTGTGTGTGTGTGTGTGTGTGTGTGTGTGTGTGTGTGTGTGTGTGTGTGTGTGTGTGTGTGTGTGTGTGTGTGTGTAGAATATATCAATATACGAGATTGTCGTATTTATCTTAACAGAATAATAGAAACAATTAAGAAAACTGTCTACCGATCGCAAAAGTAAACAGACTTTCTTTAGAACATTCGCTATCTTTATCATCTTCTTCACCCTTATCACTATCCCATTCTTCTTTTTCGCTTCCTACGGAGCATAGATCTATCACTGCATAGTGTCCCATTGACTAAACCTACTACAAAGTACATGACCTTGCCGCTGGGTTGTCTCTATAGTACCAGATTCACATTATCGTCATTGCCATATTTATTTAATGGCATCAATGACGTAGTTTTCAGTATAGCAGCAACAGACTAAGGTCATTGCCATTTCTCCTGTGTTTATTTTCATTGTTTCGATGCCTTACCACCTTGCCTCGCAGAGTCCATAGGCTGTCAGTCTTATAGCTTCTGAAATTTCAGCTGCCACCTTTGCAGTCTTTCCTTGTTCGTTTATCGTACGAACATTCTCGTCGCTAAACCTCAGCACTGCCTTCTAAGAAAACAAGTGGGTCAGCAGCCTAAACTCCTTTCGGCTTTTTTTTTGTTTTGTTTTGTGCTGCGTCATGAGTTTAAATAATAGAGGACCTTCTTCCGCCTTGGATGGCCGAGTAGAAATTAAATTACAAGGTAGTCCTTATATTGGAGTCCTCAGGGTAAGGGAGGGTGAGGTAGGTAGAAAATGTACACAGAGACGAGAACTGGCGACAGACAGGACAGGTGTAAAAACAGATATGAAAATATCTTGAGCCGATGACACACGGCTGGACAACCTGGCACAATTTGTTGACGGCATATACTCCTTGGGAAGTTGAAGTGTGATGCATGATGGTGATGAAAAACATCAGCCTACTACTTTAACCAGAACAGTCGTAATTTGCAGCAACGTCTTCTCTGTTACTGTCCCGCCAACCACTATTAATTTCACGATTGCCACCCACGTACGTTCCCAAAGACTTGTAGCAATTGAGAAAATACACCACGTGTCGCTACCTATACCATACTCTCAAGTACAACTTCCTCTATTCGCCACTGACAGGAATCCGCCCATTTCCGTTAGGTGGCCGGCTTTTTGAGGACGAAGAAGCCATATCATGAATCAAATCTGAGTTGCTTTCTTCACTGCGAAATTATTTTGGCTCCTGGCAATAACTAAATAAAACATATTAACAAATTATCTTTCCCTCTTGAATTCTCTGTAACAAGTGTTAAAACGCTATTTTAAAGATAAAGAATATCATTGAAGCTCTTAGCATGAAATGAATATTTAGAGGCGTAATGAAAGACAGGCTTACAGTAGCGTCCTCTGAGCTACGCAGGAAAGGAAATGTTAAGTGTCGCTTGTCTTTTGGTATCGGTCATCTCAAGTAATCCAGGAACGGGGCTATTTAGCAATTAGCAAGCCAAACGTAGGTATCATTTTCAGCTTTGGCTGCACATTCGAGATGTTTGCTCTAAATGTTGACTAAGTGTTAGTTGGTGTCCCATTTCGACACATATTCTATAACTGTCAATAAACAAGCAATGGGAAATAAGTAGTTCGTGGAATTTTCTGGAACGTGATAGCCTGCAGCTCTTCTGGACCTCAGCCGTTCATATTTCGCTACGTCACAGAACAGTTTTGTCTTCCTGATTGCGTGCGGTTTTACTTGATTATTTTGTCTCGCTATATTAAAAGCCGAAAGAGCGACATGTAGGAAAGAGTTCAACGGACATACTGATATCTATATGCCGTCCATAGTTGTCATGCCAGATTATTCCAATACAAGTACCAAAGTGTATGTTTATTTTTAACTTGCTTTAATAAATTGTTGAGACCTTCGTTTAATCCTCATTTTTAACCGGTGAGACCTTGAGCTCTTAGTGCACAGGAATTTTAGACCTTATCTTCCACCCAGGAAATTCTGACCGAAGTTTCCGCAATGGAATTTTTTCAGCAGTGTATTATTCTCATCGCAGTCCTTGAATATCTCAGCTGGAACTGCGTCTCTTCTGACAGTAAGTACATTAATTCTATTTGTATCATAACAGACATGTGATCGTAACATTTACTAACTTAGCAAAGAAATTAATGATGTTGCTTTGCAGCAGTAAATAATGTTCGGTCCCTCTGTCATATTCGTTCATTGTATTCTTCTCTCTTCTTCTTCCGTCCTTAGCCAACGACCGGCAAAGCAGTCAGTGGCCATTACGCCTAGTGGCGTCTTAAGGGCAACAGCGAATAGATTTTCTTTGTCGTTGTTCCCATCACGCCTAATGGCGTCTTTAGGGCAACGACAAATCAATCCGTTTGTTGTTGTTTCCGTAATCAAAGTGACTGGCAAACGGGTGATCAGCCCGTTGGACGTTCATTGTATACTACACTTATTTGCTGATGGAGACTGCGGGTGTATGGGTTTGTGCGGAGTGCGGTGATGTCGATTATGATCAACAATAACAAGATACTACACTGTGGCGTTTGACAAGATGAAACACAAAGAACTTGTTAGAAAGCGCACGTACGGACACAAAGATGAGAAGAGTAAAGAACATGTATTTACCACACAAAAAAGTCGCATTAAGAACTGGCTGCTAGAGGCTAAATCAAACCAGGATAGACAAAGATGTGCACGATCAAGTTATCAGTTCTGTCAGTAAAAACCTAAGGAGATTTATAAAGAGTAAATAAGAAATTCAGTTGGTGAACATAATATAAACAACTTGTGATGGTTGCTGATGCAGTCTTACTAATACTAGCGACAAGTGAGAGAGAGAGAGAGAGAGAGAGAGAGAGAGAGAGAGAGAGAGAGAGAGAGAGAGAGAGACAGAGACAGAGACAGAGAGAGAGAGAGAGAGAGAGAGACAGAGAGAGAGATGAAGTTATTGATGTTGTAGTGTGTGGCGTAGGCTTTTGCACGCCACGTGAGAGTAAGAATGATGATAATTGTGGTGCTAGCAAGTACAGCACTACTGTATGGTCGCTACGCGTAGTTCGCATGTGACGTCGGTTTGTTTGACTGAGTTACTACAGCATTTTTTTACAGTCTTGAAGACTGGTTGGATGTGTCTAACAGTGTTCCTTGTTGGAACTTAGTTTGGAATGTGTCTACGACTTGAATGGATGTCATGGAAGTGTCCTATTGCCAATATGATTGAGGATGTGAATTACAAGTACCGAGCTGTACATGTATCAGTAATAAATGTCGCTGTGTTTGAACAAGAAGTTCAGATCCAAGTTATTTATGTTGGCTCGTTTAAAGCCATTACACAAGTTATTGTTTAACGCCCATAAGCCGGGGAATCTCTAGACAACGAACCACAAGAGCTGAGGTGCATATTACAGAAATTGACCGCACCACATAGTGATATGAAGAGAGTTCGATTATCTAAACCAGGGGTTCTGAACCTTTTTTTTTTCTCATGGTCCCCTTCTGAGCCGTATTTACCTCTGTGGCCCCCTCATAGTCGCTGTTAGCTGGAAAAAAGGTACTTTACCATCTTACTTGGGGGCAACATGGCCCACGTTTAGAACCACTGATCTAAATGGTTAGAGCACTTGTCTCTCGAGTCACAGCTACCGGACACCGGGATCAAAACCTGGTAGCGTCGTGGCAACTTCACCGTGTTAAAAGGAATAGCTACAGAAACCACTGGTGCAAGTGCATGTGCTTTGACGTAGGCTTCCTAAATGGGGACATTTGTAGTGATGGATCCACGCTTCGTAAGGAGTGAACAAGAAAATAACAATGAAGATTAGGATAGTCGCCAGCCGTATTGAGCCTATGACACACGGCTGGGCAAACAACTACATCACATGGCAGCTGTAACTCAGCGTACCTATTCTCATTTTGACAACTAGAGCGGCTTACACATCAACTTGTATGTGTTTGAAGGAAACAGGGATCAGCCTGTGTTTAAAGGAAACAGGGATCAGCCGAGTAATGTACTGATCAATGTGCTTTGATGTGCTAATACATGTATTATGTATGTATGGGCAAAAGGCTCAGAAGGGGACCTTAGGAAAAAAAAGGTTAAGAACCCCTGGTTTAGATAATCGAACGCTGTTCATATCGCTACAATATCAATAACTTCATATACTGCTTTTTTTTCAAATATTCAATTTAGTTTTCAGTGACACAGTGATCCTCATATAACATTAAAGTAATGTTCACTGAAGCAGGTAGAAGAAACAGAGAGAGAGAGAGAGAGAGAGAGAGAGAGAGAGAGAGAGAGAGAGAGAGAGAGATCAGAAATCTACAACATGAGTTTACCATCTGACTTCACTTCTCAGGCACGCCCACAATATCATTAAAGACAAAACAGCAGTTGATTAATAGCACATTCATACCAAGTCTTTGCTGGTGACGTTAGACACTATTTCAATCACTGGAATGGAAGAGTCGTGAAATGCCTAATAAAAGCTCAAAGTCGTGAAATACTTGAGAAAAGCTGTAAGACAGAATGAGAAAACAAAGAAATAACGAGGAAAAATAATTGGAACACAAACAAACATCATCTGTATCAGAGATAGAAAAAAAAAATAATTTGAACACCTCATCCGAACGTAGCCTGGTCATCGTGCCAGGATAAATTTAGAACAGCAGGAGATCTGGCTACTAGGCGAGGGGATACTCGAGAAAAATGTTGATAAAGAATGTTGAAGAAATACTAAAGACATACAGCAATCCGCTGCTAAAGCATCACAGTTAGCACAATAAAGACATCTTTTTCTCTCCACTACATTTAACGACACAATCAGAAAGAAAAGACAGTGAAAGATAATTGGTATTTCTGAAGCGAACAAACGCTGACCGACGGAGGCAATCATTAAAATGTTAAATCCAAGCAAGGGCAAATAACTACATCCCATGGCAGCTGGAACTCAGTGTAAATATTCTCATTTTGACAACTAGAGCAGCTTACATATCAACTTGTATGTGTTTGAAGGAAACAGGGATCAGCCGAGTAATGTACTGATCAATGTGCTTTGACATTTTTTAAACACATATTTCGATCATTACTAAGTTGTGACTATACGAATAAATTTGACTTCTTCGCTTCTATTTGAAATTGTGTAAACAAAAATATATTAACTTAATTAATATTTTTAACAACCACATATACCAAAGCCCGTCATTGATTTATTTGTTAGAATGGTTGTTTTCCAAACGAACTAACCGCGTTCAATTCCCAAGAAATGCAAAAGTGCTTGTTTTTAAATACAGTTTTTATTAGAGCGTTTATGTTAATTATAATTTCCAAGTGCCTGTGCCCATTGGCTGGCTTACTTGCTTGGTGGATAGGGAACCGTGGACCGAACTGGAAAGGAAGAAATTTAATACAGGAGAAATTATGCCATCCTAGGGACATGAGAGACAAATCGCACACCATAATTCTTTGCTGTCATTTCTTGACGGGTATACTTGCAAGTTGCCTTCTGTGGTTCCCAGGGGTCTCTAAAGAGATAGCGAAAGAATACGCCTACAACACCCTGTCACGCATGTCGTATAGTATGAAGTTTTGTATGAGGCTGGCAACCTCATCATGTAAAACATATTGCAGCAGAAACCACGGCTGCAGTAGCAGGTGAATGCCTTAGTGCAGGTTGCCTGCAAGGGGACCAGCTGTAGTGGTGGTTCCACGCGCCGTAAGGAGTACACAGAAAAATAAAGATTGATGATTACCAATATATATAAAATCCCAGCTTTTTCTGTCAGTAACGCTAAGGGATGCAACTGTGGTTGAAAATTATACATTAATTGTATTGTTTCCCTTATATGTACTCTCCCAAAAATAGTAACACTTACCAAAGAAGAATGCGCAAATGACGGTGTGCATGAACAGTTTGATTATACTGTACGGACAGAAGTCAACAACACAACTGATAAACTGTACATTAACTGGAGACAGGAAGACGCTGAGATTCATGATTTAAGTTGTACCAGATTAAAACAACAGAAAATCAAGATGCTTTTCCGATATGTTCAGACTTTTAACATCAGATGTAAAACAAATATGTTGGTTTTTTGTTTTTTTTTTCAAATACTTTTGAATAAGTAAAATTTCCGTTAGGTTATTGGTGCTTTTGAATTTAATTCCCGTCTTATGACGGGCTTTTACACTAATGATTATAATTATGATTATGACGGTGATGATGATGAGGAATCCATGTATGGTATCCACTTAAGTTAATGTAATCGCTGCTATTCTTAACAGAGATCAGTTGTCCAGAAATTAACTTCCCAAATGGACGAGCGCGACTAAGGAGTAAGGGAAGACTTGCCAGCTTTAAGTGTAAGCGCAACTTTGAGCGTGTTGGAGTCAAGTTTGCAGTGTGTCTCGACATTGGGCAGTGGAGCCAGAAGATTCCTGTTTGTGTCGGTGAGTAACTTTATACTTCTTTGATCACGGAAAATTCTCAAATCAGACCTAAAGGTCTTTTGTATTTGGAGATGCGCCCTTTTATAACCGACTAGGTTGAACGGGACGTGCCTCGCCAAAACTTTATTTTTAAAAAAAAAAAACTTCTTTGATTCAGTTCGGGCTAATCATGATAGTCTTATACTGTAACAGGAAATACTTTAAAAGTAAGATACGTTTTGAGATAAGTAATAAACAGTACTATGTGAATTCAGTACTATTATATGGCTCTGAAACATGGAGAACAACAAAGACAACAACCAAAAAGCTACAGACTTTCATAAATGGGTGCTTGTGTAGAATAGAAGGATTAAAATGGTATGACAAGATTACCAACGTGGAACTGATGACAAGAACTAGACAAGTGCCAGTGGAACAAGAGATGAGAAGAAGACGATGGCAATGGATAGGACACACACTGAGGAAACCTGTTGATAGCATTACAAGGCAGTCCTTGTTCTGGAACCCCCAGGGCAAGAGAGGCAGAGGTAGACAAAGAAGCACATGGAGAAGAGAGCTGGAAACAGAGGTAACTGTCGTACCGATAGGTTTGAGTTATTTTTTTGGTCCCGTCTGAGTAGAGTGGATGGTGATAAGTACGTGAGAAAAAAAAAGTGTGAGAAATAGATTTCACGGGTGAACAGCTTAATGAGAAGATATGTCTCTGGAATGAGTAAGTTTCTCTAGTCCAGCCTATCTATACGACTATAATTTAGTATAAGACAACCTTGCCTTCCTTATACATATAAATATAAGTTTAACTACACACACACACACACACACACACAGCTATGTGACAACAAGACACACAAACGTGAAAAACTACGGTTAATTGGGTATGGGTCTGACCAACACACAATGTTAAGTTTCTTTTGTTGTTTATTATCATTTAAACTTGACAACATCAAACATCTAAAGAAAAATCAAATAAAATCAGTGTTACATACATATGAAAATAACAGAATAAATGTGCCCTCCCCCTATGGATAAAAGAACCCCAAAGAGTTAATAACCCAAAGGTTAGTACTATGTTACAGAAAAGACGGTAAAGAAACAAGTTCCTACTAAATGCTATCCAGTAAAGTAAACAAGTTTAAGCAAAATCCAATGTTGGTAAAGTTCCTGTAACAAAGAAAAATATTCACTCTCTCTGTCATACAGTGGCCACTCAATCGCGATTATCTGTTCTTGGTGATATCCCTTGGAAATACAATTATCCTGAATATAAAATTGCCAGGTTTTATTTCCCAAATTGGCCCCAGTCCATCCTCTGACAAAATAAAGACTAGCGAGGTGGACGCCGAATCTGGTGTTTTAATTTTTCCTGGATGAACAAAATGTCACCGCGAATAGTTAGTATAGCAAAACGTGCTCTTGTGGTTCACAGTTAAAAAAGGAGGAAAATACTTCCAGTATTGGGAAACATCTGGTTGCAAAAATGTTGCAAACGATGATGATGATAATCGTATCGGCTGACTCTATGGAGAGTGCTGATTCTGAAACATCGTAACTTTCTGGATAAATCCGTTTAATACAACTGTCAGAAGTCGGGAGGATAAGTGTTCTTTTGTGTACCCCAGTATTCTAGTAAAATTGGAAAAATATCGCTGGGTTTTGTAAGTCCAGTTAAAATTTACAAGTTAAAATGTTTCTCATGTATCTTTGGCACGTCCTTGCTCCCAAATGACATTGGTGATGCACAAGCCAAGAAAAGACAACATTAAGCAATCCGTAAATGAAGAAAAGACCCAAAAGACCGCTGGATGCCCTTGATCAGGTCTGCTAGGAATATAAGAAACACTATGGAAAAATGCTACTCTTCTATATAGCTACCTATATGCACATAGACGGGGACTAGACGATCTCTTATCCACTCCGTCAGTCCTGATTAAAGTTAAAAGACACAGGTGTTTTCCTTTAAGCCTATCTTATCGCGCGTCGCTTAGCGAGTGCCGGTTTGGTTGAGATATGCAGCTCTTCCCCTCCCGCTCTCGGTCAACGATCAGCGTACAATGTTAATCATTATTCAATTATCCATACGCGCACTTACATAAATATCGCCCGTCGTTAATAGCTATAAAATTTTCGGCGTCTGTTAATCATCGTATGGTATTAAATAATAGTCACTTATAATAAATACGCACAATGAAATAAAAACGTGAATTCGGTACTTGTGTCTTTATTCACCCACAGATTAATAATGTTGAAATTTTTAAGCTAAACGGAGCACCGTACTTTTTCTTGTATTTTTTTTCTTACTTTTTTTTTCTTAAATTCTGTGTCTTGGCGCGGCTTTCGCGCGGCAAATCTTATCGTGCCATTCAATAGCGGTGTCAAGAGACGTGGGAGATGAATTTATTGGAAGTGTCAGATTTTACACGTAACAAAGAGAATTGTGTGAAGTTATTGCAGGACCGAGGCATTCTACACACCGTCCGACTGTGTGCTAACAATCACCAGATGAGTTTGTCCCTGACAGTTCGCCAAGATCGTTAGAGATGTCGCACATGTAAGCAGGACATTCCTGTTCGTTCTGGCACATGGTTACAGGGCACACGTCTGTCCTTCAGGCAGATTATTCTGTTCATTTACTGCTGGAGTAAAGAGATGACTAGCATTGATTTCTGTAAATCAGAGCTAGGAATTGCCAATAAAGCTGTCATTAAATGGAACAGCAACCTCCGTGAGGTTTGTGCAAATGTACTAATTGCTAATCCCACTGTAATTGGCTGTGCGAATACGACGGTAGAGATTGATGAAAGTGTGTTCACACGCAGAAAAAATAACGTCGGTCGTGTATTTCCACAGCAGTGGGTATTTGGTGGCATTTGTCGTGAAACAAGTGAGTGTTTCATGGTTCCGGTGCCGGACCGCTCAGCGGCTACACTAATGCCCCTTATCATAGCCAACATTCGTCCTGGTACGACAGTTGTGTCTGATCAATGGCGCGCATATAGTACCATTCAGAATTTGCCAGGTTTAACTCACGAAACGGTGAATCATTCTGCAAATTTTGTCGACCCAAATACAGGAGCAAATACTCAACGAATAGAGAGGTTGGGGAAATCTGCGAAAAAACGCAACAAACGTCAGAACGGAACACACAGACACATGTTAGATTCCTACATGTGTGAATTTTTGTGGCGACATCGGAATAAATTTCGTCAGTCAGACCCGTTCGTCAATATCCTGCATGACATTGCAGAATTTTGGCCTCCTCTGTAAATTGTGCTGCTACGAACGAACATGTGTATGTCCTGATATGTGCATAGCTTCAGCGATCCTTGGTGATCTGTTCCCCTCACGGTCCTTTTTAGGGCCCACAAAACCCACGAAACTGCACCCACCACGGTCCTTTTTAGGGCCCACAAAACCCACGAAACTGCACCCACCACGGTCCTTTTTAGGGCCCACAAAACCCACGAAACTGCACCCACCACGGTCCTTTTTAGGGCCCACAAAACACACGAAACTGCACCCTGGCAAGAAATCCCTTGTGAAATATTGACACAATCAGAGCCGGATTAACGTTGTAGCAAAAGTAGCATATGCTACAAGCCCCGCGCCTTTTTGGGGCCCCGCGCCATTAAATATGTACATAATTTTTTGGTCATCTAATACGAGCGTTAAACCAATGATCTTGTGATTTATGCCATCTTTAGCGCCTTTTCATTTGGTGTCACGAAATTGTGAGAGGAAGAGCATAAGAGGGTGACTTAGTGTGACTCTTTATTATTGTTATCTTAACTCTTTGCGGACGGAAGCAGTCATTTTCTTTGGATTTGTTGAAAGCCTGAACACCTTCTTTTTTGCTTCTACCTACCGGTGGGGTCTCCTTTCTACTGCATTATGTGCTGATGGTACTCATAATAAGTCCCATTTGCCCTTTGTGAAAAGACTGTCAGATACCAGGTGGTCCGCTTGGGCAGATGCAACAAAAGCACTTTTACACAGCTTTTCTGCAATAAAACAAGTCTTGGATGATATTTCAGATAACAATGATCAGAAGGCAGAGTGTCGTTGTGGCCGTGGATCGTATTAAAAGATTCGGACCACTGCCCTTTCAGTAGATAGTGTGTTGTAAAGTAAACACTAGAAACTTCCTTCACTCAGACTGACTCTACTTTTTCTTCATACCCACTGTTTATCAATCGATACCACTCAAAACAGCAGTGAAAATATCAATGGTAGAACTTTATTAACATACGTTGAAAACTGAGTAAAAATGGTATGCCCAACCTTTCTCTTCAAGGTTGGCAGTCTTGCAAAATACAATCTTCAGTTTCAAACAATCTCAGTATCCATTTTTCACATACATTTGCTTGTCTTCTTACTATTACTTGTCCCAGCTATAGAACCTGTCATATATTTATTCAGACAGAACTTCCTGTCGTTCTTCTGTTTATGTTTCTTTTCCCATGTTTCTTGTTATATCTCTATACGAGAAACTGGCCTTAACCGCCAGGGCTGTCACTTTTACCAAGATTTCATCTGTTTACTGTCCTCTGATAAGACCTGGTCTGCTGAGCCACATACGCTAGTTATAAATCAAAATGTCAAAACGTACCTGTTTTGTTTCTTCATTTGAAATACACTTTTTCTTACACACACACTTTAGTGCTCCGAATATATCTTATACAACAATAAAATCTTACGCTGTACGTTCAATATCTAACTACACACTTGAGAGCAACACCTTTCCCTGCCTACACCTAGCGCGTCTCAAACCAGACTCCGTCAAAACCCCGTTCTAACATTCTTCGTTCACGCCTAACATGTGTTTACGCATCTCGACTTTCTCGTGCAATACTTTTTTTCACTCACTCAAACCTGTAAGGGACTTAATTCTAAGTTACTTCCCTTAAGACAAAGCCGAACCTTACACATCCCATCTCCCTTCATCAACGACAAACAATCTGTAACCAAACCTATCCATATCTCTCAAACCATTTTTTCTACCTTCTTTCTCTCTATCAAAACCAAACCACCGTTCACACATCTCCCCCCCCCCCCTTAAAAAAAAATTTCTCTCACAGAGAAAATTTCCCGAAAAATCTCCACTCACTCTCTTCCTTCCCTCTTCTACTACCAATTCCATCCCTCTCTTCCTCAACATCTGTCCCAATGAGACCCACCATTCTCCACTTCTAATCAACCTCACTCATCTTCCTGTCTACAATTTCCATTTCATAGTATACATTTTCCATCATGGAACTGTTTTCATATTATACATTTTACTACTCCCCTTCTCTCTCCCTTAATCTATGGACTTCCCTTGGCTCTCATCTACCGCCATATTCTCTATAGTTTTTTCCATATGCTCCTTTAGTTATCATCTCCTCTCGTGACTTACTCACGTCTCTCTCTCCCTTAATTATGGCTTTCCCTGTTGCAGTAGTAGTTCGGACTTACTCAACTTTATGTTCAGTGTAGAACATCTAGTGTCCAAACAACTAGACTCCCGCTGCAATTTCTACTCTCCTCTCCCTCATAACCGCTACTCTCGTTCCCTCTCTGGAACTGTGCTGTCCAATTTCTCAACCACAACTCCGTCCATCTCCCAACACCTCTTACCATCACTGCCGTCCTCCTCTACGTCTTCAACATCTCAGTCTCCATATTACTCCATAATACTTCATATCTCTCCATCTTTCAGCCGTCCTGCTCCACGGCTTCCCAAAATCTCATTTTCCCTTATTTCTCCATATTTCTCCCAGAAAACCCCATACAACCGCCGTCCTCCTCAACGGTTTCTCAAAATCTCAAAATTTCTATTATTCCTTCCGTCTTCCTCTACGACTGCTCAAAATATATAACTCCATATTTCTCCCATTTTACCATAATATTCCATGTTTCTGCCATCCTTTTGCATGGCCTCCTCAAAATCTCCACCCCCATATTACTCCGTACCTCCATACCTCATATTGCTCCATAACTGCCGTCCTCCTCCTCGGCCTCACCAAAATCTCAGTCTGCACTATTCCTGCCGTCGTCACCATGGCGTTTCACATAATTTCCGCCATACTACCATGGCCTCTAATCTACTTCTTACATCTCCTTCCCTCGTCTCCTCTACTGCAGTACCCTATTGGTCCGGTGTACCCAGTTTACTTCTTAAGTGCGGTATGGACCAATCATACTTGTCTTTTTAAGACTAGCAACCGCCGCCATCTTGTTCCATATAACATATGCTATGTCTCCTCCCATAGCCTCCTCCTATGCTAACTTATTCATCAATTTTAGCATCTCCATCATCCTAGCCTCTCTGGCTCTAAGCGCTTCTAACTCTATCTGTTTATCCAAATCTTGAGTCTCCTCTTCTCGTCTAACCTCGTCAACACTTTGCTATCTCTCCACCTCTGTATCTCGTGTATCTCTCGAGTTTCTCTCGACCTCCTTACTTCTTACTCCGTCAACCGTTTGCCTCGGTTTCCCTCTATCTTCCATTTCTTCCCTTCTCGTACTCCCTGTACTCTTTAATTTGTCGCTACCTCGACTTGTACTCCTAGTATCTCTCATACTACTACTCCTATTTCTATCTCCCTTTCTAGCCTCTCGGCTCTTGGATCGGTACTCCCTTCGATCCGTATTTCCTCTCTCTTCCTCCTTTCTAGCCTCCCGGCTCTTAGATCGGTAATTTCCTCGATCTGTATGTGTTCTTTTTCTCTGTGTATCTAATCCCTCTGGACTCTTGGATAGGTATTCCCGTCGACCCGTATCTCTTCTATCTTCTCTTCTATTTCTCAGCCTATCTCGGCTATTGGATCGGAAATCCCTTCGATCCGTATCCCTTCTTATTTCTCTACTATTATCTCTCCTATTCTCCTCGCTCTCTCTAGTCCTGAATCGGTATTTTCCTCGACTCGTATCTCTTTTATTACTAGCCTCTCTGCTCTTGGATCGGTATTCTCTTCGACCCGTATCCCTACTTGCCTCCTCAGTATCTCTACTCTTAGATCGGTATTCTCGTCGATCTGCACTTCTACTACTTTCATGTTTCTTAACTTCTACTTTCTGCGTCGCCTTCTCTATGGCTTTCTTTATATCATCACCTGCCCCAGGTGCTGTGACATCTTCCTTTTTCTCTGATGTGTGTCTATTCATATCCTGTTTGCTTTCTAACTCTTCCAACTTCTTCTCTAAATCTGCGCAAAGTGCAGTTAACTGTTCTATTTTTGTTCTATCTTTATTTCCTTCTTCCTCTTTGTTTTTCCTCGACCTTCCTTGGTCGACACTGTCTATTTCCCATTGACCCGTTCCCTTGGTCTTTCTATCTAGTTCCTTTTGCACTTCTCTATGACTATATTTCTCCTTTTCCAATTCTTCAAATTTCCTGTCCATATATTGAACAATTGCCCGTATGTCCTTCATCTCCGCTACACTACTATTTCTTACTTTATTCTTCCTCTTTAGTCTGACCTCTTCTACATGTCTCAACTTTGCTAGACGCCTTCTGTAATCCTCTGAATCGTCTGATGATGACGACCGCTGTCTCTTCATCCCTCTTATATTTTCTTCTTCCATCTCTTCCTGCGTATCTGAATCTTTAGCTGATGTGTCCTCTATATTCTGAGTTTGACTTGCACCACTTTGTTGTTTAGTATCTATCTGTTGCTCCTTTTGTTTCAATAGCTGCTGCTCCTTTGCTCTGTTTCTTTGTTCTGCAGCTCTCGTATGTTTGTACGGTGCATCTATTTCTGTTTCAATATTATTCCATTGTTTCCTTATTCCTGTCGTATCTTCTAGAATCGCATTGTACTGTTTACTCTCTGTATCCTGCCATACTTGTATCCTGTCTTCTTCTGGCCTATATGTGCCCATCTCCTCTTGTTCGCTGTGTAAGACTTGGGGGGTTGGGGTTAACCGATCAGATGTTGTTTCTGGTTCTGCATGGACGTGTGTTCTTCCTGCCATTGTGCGACTCTGACTACCAGTTGATGTTTCTCCATAGTCATCTTCCCATCCTACTCTCCAGTTGTCTCCTATCCTGTTAGACTCCTTCCAGTCACTATCCTTTTGTGTTGCTTCAATTCTACGTGTTCCTATCCGTTCATGTGTATTGTTATGTTGTTTATGTCCTTCCGTGTAGTGTGGTGTGTTATTGGGAATCCGTGTACCTCTTTCTTGAACACTGCCTCTCATACTATACATACTATGGCTCCTTATATAGCCTCTTATATCCATCGGTCTATCTTCCTCTATTTCGTCTACGACAAGCTTGTAGATTTCTTCCTTTCTTTGTGATAAGTCTATATCAAACTTTTCTTCCAGAATTTTCTGCACCTCCTTTAGTACCACGATGTCTGGTTTAGTTCTTCCAAGGATGGCTTTTATTTCTTTCCTCAACTGCTCTATACTTGGTTGAGATATTTTGATCCTTTCCATCTTTTCTGTTACACCGTTAACTCTCTGTATTCCATTCTCTTTTGTGTGCTTTTTCTCTCCTAACACTGCATTGAGTCTGAATGGTGTGCATACATCTTCCTTGATTCCTACCTTGTCCTGCTTCCTTGTTTCCACTTTCTTCTGCTCTCTGTATATCTTGTTGTTAACTCTATGTTGTGGTACCACCACTGTTTGTGGTTTCCGATTTTGTCTCTGACGCGCGTTGTTATTGTTCATAGTTTCTTGTATTTGGTGCTTTTCTTGGTGTTCCATATTTCCTTCCTGACCTTCCATCAGTTGTACCCTTCCTAATACAAATCCTCTTGGTATTCTAACTGTTTTTCCCGTGGTGTTTATAATCATCGTTGGAAATTGTTGTCTTTTTCCAATTTGTACTATTCCTTCTACCATTTCTAGTCCGGGTTCATCTAGTATATCTCCATCTTCCCAGTCGAGTGTTAAGACCGTTTGTCCTTGGTTGAAATATGGGGATCTTTTCAACTTGCCTTGAACAATACCGACTTCATTCGGTCGCAGCGTGACTGTTGTTTTGTTTCGGATTATGGACGCTATGTATACGTCGTCCTGTAACTTGATGCATTCGCCATGTATCTTCAGTTGGTGAGTATCAAAATGTACTTGAGCCTTATGTTTTAGCAGAAAATCACGTCCTAGTATGATATTTCTCGTCATCCCCTTCACAATGGTGAACGTGTGTTCCACGATCATATTGCCAATTCTCATTTGTACCATCGCTGTTCCCATCACTTTCAGGTTTTCTCCTGACACCGAGGTAAGTGTATTTTGTGACTTTCTGTATTGAGCTACGCCTCGTATCTGTTTATAAAGTCCAAACCTAATGAGGCTTACAGTAGCCCCTGAGTCTACCAATGCTCTATATCTCCTTCCGTGTATTTCGACAATACATGAGCAAGGGTCTGGTTTATGAGCTAGCTCGATTGCTGTTGCTACTTGTCTTCTTTTAGGGATACGTTGTTTTCTTTCTTGTTTTTCAATTTCATTTATTTGTATTTTCTTGTCTTTGACTCCTCTCCTGATGTCTCCAACAAAATTCCTCAAATCTATTCTAGTTCTTCTCCTATTCACGCTGTCCCAATGTCCTGATCCATAGTTGCTGTTGAAAGTCGGGAGTGTCCTGTCCCTGTTATTCCATGTTCTATTATGTCCCTGTTTATTTTGATATTGGTTACATTTCCATTTCCCAATTTCGCGATCTGTATATATGTTTCTCCTTTCATATTTGTTCCTGTTTATAACTGAACCATCCCAATTCATCTTCCTATTCCTGTATTCTTGATATGTCTTTTGTAGCCATCCTTTCTTGTCAAACCAACTTGCAGGATGGTGTACTCTGGCCCATTGTCTATGGTATGGTTGTTGGTTATACCTAACATGTGCCCTTCCTATCATGTTCACTTGTGGTTGCCTTCCACTTATTGTATCAATATATCCTTTCTCCGTCTTGTCCTGTGGTTGTACTATCTCCCTGATGAGTCTCCCTCTGTTGGTGTTTACTTCATTCTCTTGTCTATTCTTTTCGGACTGGTTGTAATATTGTTGTCTATTGTGTTGTCTACTACGTCTCGGGTTAAAGGTCTCAACTCTCCTTACTGAGTGTTGTGGCTCTAGTGGCCTATAATTACACGCAAAGGCTTTATGTCCCAGCCTATTGCAAGCATAACACACGATTGGCTCGCGGTCTACCTGTCTTGACCTATAAAACGTTTCCCTTCCTCTCCCTCGTCTTTCTATCCTTCTTTGTTGACAATGTCCTATCTCCATAGGTTCTTCCTGTGTTTCTTCACATGGAACCACTCTACCAAGCCTGAGGTCCAGTCTTCTTCTAAGGTTCTCTTCGGCTGTAGCAAGTGCAATGGCCTGTGACAAGTTTTGTGGGTCCTTCCTGAGGAGATGTAATTTAATTGGTATCCCATTCAACCCATCGACGAATATGCCCACTAATTGTTTTTCCACCTCTTGCTGGTTAATTTGTTGCCCCAAGAAAACTTCTTCCGCTAGGTTTAACAACCTGTCGCTGAACATTTGAATGGGTTCCTCTGCTTGTTGTTGTATGCTCCTCAGCATCGTCCACGCGTAAGATGCATCCGTAATTTGTGCATACCTTCTTATTAGTTCTTTCTTAAAATCTTCCCATGTCTCATCTGGGACAGTGTCAAACCTGCGTCTTATAAAATCTACTACTAACCCGCATGAGGAAAGATATGCAACTTGTTTGTACTCACCTTGGTCCATATTGACCGAAGTGCAATATCTTTGTATCTCGAGCAACCATTTTCTACATAAAGTAGGATTCCCTGCATATGGTGTTATGCTGTTCCGGATATTCTGGAACTTACTTTCATTTCTAATGGATGTCATAGCCTTAGCTACCTGCTCAAGAGCAGCCACATTGGGATCTAAACCCACCGTAAGTTGTTGTTGTTGTTGCATCTTGTCTTAACCTGTAAGTGTTAGTATTAATAGAAACACCTGTAAAAAAAAACAATATTAATCTCTTGGTTGACCTGTAAGAGAATTATTAACCAATATCTGTGTACAATATTTATAATTCTTATGAGTTACAAAACAATTATCAATCTAATTCTCATAATTTAACTGACTACACTAATAATTAACTTAATTTGTTTCTAAATGTTTATGTGTTACATAATCTGTTTTCCTTGATTGGGATACACACTTGCTCCTCCAGTATTTCAGAATTAATCAACACAATTTTTGTCTTATACGGCTGTATACTATTATTTTTGCGCGTTGGGCCTGTTGATCATTCAGATTGTTATTTCATGCATGTACCTGTATTCTGACGGTTGTCGGATGATGTAGACTGTTTTGTTCTTTATATTCTTCTTGTGCACTTGTCCTTCGTGATGTCTTGACTTCTGTGTTGTCTTGCTTTATTTCTTCAGCTCGCAGGATTCCTTCGATTTGTATCTTCTTAATGAACTTGACCTTCGTGATGCTTTGGATAGACTTCGTTGTTTTTGATGTCGCTTCACTTTACTTGACTTCTGTTTTGTCTTGATTTGTTTTTTTTCGCTCGCAGGATTCTTTCTTTCTGTGTAATCTCTTCTTAGTGAACTTGACCTTCTTTCTGTCTGTAGTCTCTTACAACTCTTTCTTGTATAGGGCTGGTCAGGTGCATCAAAATACTCTGTGACCGTTGTAGTGCTAGATACGAAAATATTTGACGCAACCGTACCTAATATGTGATGCCGAAACTGACATCTGAGTGGAGTCTGTCTTTCTTTATAAAAGTTTCTTGAACTATCATTGAGTTATAAAAGTTTCTTGAGCTATTCTAGTGTAGGGCTGGTTACTCGCACCATTAGTTACCCTGTCATCTGTTGTCTTTGCTACTGCCTACTGTAGGGCTGGTCACGGGCACCATGAATGTCTGTGGCCGTGGATCGTATTAAAAGATTCGGACCACTGCCCTTTCAGTAGATAGTGTGTTGTAAAGTAAATACTAGAAACTTCCTTCACTCAGACTGACTCTACTTTTTCTTCATACCCACTGTTTATCAATCGATACCACTCAAAACAGCAGTGAAAATATCAATGGTAGAACTTTATTAACATACGTTGAAAACTGAGTAAAAATGGTATGCCCAACCTTTCTCTTCAAGGTTGGCAGTCTTGCAAAATACAATCTTCAGTTTCAAACAATCTCAGTATCCATTTTTCACATACATTTGCTTGTCTTCTTACTATTACTTGTCCCAGCTATAGAACCTGTCATATATTTATTCAGACAGAACTTCCTGTCGTTCTTCTGTTTATGTTTCTTTTCCCATGTTTCTTGTTATATCTCTATACGAGAAACTGGCCTTAACCGCCAGGGCTGTCACTTTTACCAAGATTTCATCTGTTTACTGTCCTCTGATAAGACCTGGTCTGCTGAGCCACATACGCTAGTTATAAATCAAAATGTCAAAACGTACCTGTTTTGTTTCTTCATTTGAAATACACTTTTTCTTACACACACACACTTTAGTGCTCCGAATATATCTTATACAACAATAAAATCTTACGCTGTACGTTCAATATCTAACTACACACTTGAGAGCAACACCTTTCCCTGCCTACACCTAGCGCGTCTCAAACCAGACTCCGTCAAAACCCCGTTCTAACATTCTTCGTTCACGCCTAACATGTGTTTACGCATCTCGACTTTCTCGTGCAATACTTTTTTTTCACTCACTCAAACCTGTAAGGGACTTAATTCTAAGTTACTTCCCTTAAGACAAAGCCGAACCTTACACATCCCATCTCCCTTCATCAACGACAAACAATCTGTAACCAAACCTATCCATATCTCTCAAACCATTTTTTCTACCTTCTTTCTCTCTATCAAAACCAAACCACCGTTCACATCGTCAACAGGTTCGTTGTCTACTTTCAACCATGGTGAAGTTAGAAACTGGAATAATGATCATACTGTGGGATCAAGTATTACACCGTTTTCAAATGACCAGTGCTTTTTTGCAATCTTCTGACCAAGATTTGAATACAGCTTGTGCACTCTAAGAATCCCTGCGGGGGTATATTCAAGCTATGTGGTCTACTTTTGCAGACATAGAGCAAAAGGCCAAGGATGTGACTGAGTGTGAACATTATCAAGAACAAACTCGAAGAAAACACAAACGAAATCGAGAGTATGATGATTTCAGTGGTTCCAGCACACTTGATGAATCTCAGCAGTTTAAAAGCCGAACTTTTCTTGTCCTTATTGATAGCTTGCTCTCTACCTTGTCAAAACGCCAGAAAGCTTATCAAAAGTTGAATGATGTATTTGGATTCCTTCGTCAGTCACAGTCGTTTACACCTGAAGAGTTGGTAACGAGATCATCGAATCTTATTAAATCATATCCGGAAGATCTGGAAGAAAGTCTTTGTGAAGAACTTGTGCAGTTTACAGAACTGTTGAAAACTGATCTGGCTTCTCATATTGGCACTTATCTAGACCTTGTAGAGTTACAGTTTTACCGTTGGATAATTGACAATTCTTTGGAGTCTTGTTTTCCAAATGTAGAAATCGCCTTGCGCATCTATTTGTCACGAATGGTAACCAACTGCAGTGGAGAACGATCATTTTCAAAACTGAAACGTATTAAAAATGAACTAAGGAGCACCATGGGTCAAAAGAGATTGAACAATCTCACACTAATGAGCATTGAACATAAACTTCTGCGTGAAATTGATACATCCTATTTCATCAACAAATTTGCTCATGCTAAATGTAGAAACATTAATATTTAAACAATAATGTTGACTGTGTTGTTACTTTTGATAATGATAATTACTATGCAAATTAAAAATGTATATGCTCAAATATATTTGTGTTGTATTATTGTTTTTTTTTTTAAATATAGGGCCCCTTTCTTGACATGTGCTACAAACCCCGTACTAGCTTAATCCGGCCCAGCTTGCAAACGGTTTCTGTCTTTTGTTTTTATAGCACTAAAAAAACGTAGGGAGGATCAGAGCAAAATCAAAGCACTTAATACCAAATCGATAACGCAGCTGCGAACCACCTGAAAATTTGCCGCGGACCGTAAGTTGTCCGCTGACCACGGTTTGGGAACCACGGCTCTAGTCACCCGTTCAACATTTTGAAATTTGTCATACATCGCTTTTTTTTTTAATCTGTTGACTCTATCTCTCTTGTCTCGTTTTACTTTTCTTTGAGTTATGTTTTTTATTAGTTTCATTCTTTCTCCATTTTACTAATTTTTTAATTATCCATGTTAAGTAAAGTTTGCCTAGCTTTGAAAAGGCGCTCACTATTAAACTTTGACAAAAGTTTCCCTGTGTGCATTCAGACTCGCTAATATTAGGATGCATGTCAAAGTATACAAGACGTTGTAGCCTGGTAATACCCTCGAAAATCATCAAGTGCTACATATATTCTTCATCATTGTGTAGTTTAGAAACATGGAGAATGAACAAGCAGTTAGAGGAAAGAATTGAGGCATTTGAGATGGGGATATATAGAAGAGTGGGGTGCGTCTCATGGATAGAGAGGAAAACAAATAAAGAGGTCACAGACAACCTAGGAATGAAAAGATAATTAATGACGGAGGTTAACATTAGACAGTAAAAAAATATGTTGGCCTTGTAAAAAGACACAGCACCTTACTAAAGACCATAATAGAAGGCGGAGTTAAAGGCAAACGTGCAAGAGGAAGACAGCGCTATTAGTGGAAATGTAACATCAAGAGATGGACAAGAAAGAGTCCATCACAATATCAAGAGTAAAGGCAGAAGACGCCTGAGATCCATTGCAGCCCAAGATATTGATATGTCTGATGATGATGAATAGTCTTGTTGTCCCCCCCCCCCCCCCCCTTCCCCCCCTCCCCCCCCCCCTCCCCTCCCCCCCCCCGCCCCCCCCCCCCCAAAAAAAAAAAATAAAATAAATAATAATTCATTGACAATCATGTTAAGACAATTTCGAGAACTACACGTTAAAT
Organism: Oreohelix idahoensis; assembly: GCA_024509875.1. NCBI lineage: Eukaryota > Metazoa > Mollusca > Gastropoda > Stylommatophora > Oreohelicidae > Oreohelix > Oreohelix idahoensis. The sequence continues at coordinate 108,453 of JAMPIV010009618.1, forward strand.
CGTTGAAAGTATTCAAAAAGAGACATGAAAATAGGTCGTATATCTTTATCATCACTGCCCTACAGATCGCAAAGGAGCATAGACCTTCAAATACGCATGCAAAAGTCCGCCTGTACCGCTCTTTACATTTCTTTCTATGCTTAATAAATACATTCATGTGCCATGTATCACTGTATAAAACATAGCATGTTTTGCTACGGCTTAACGACGTTCCTTAGACCTAAGGGTCTTTTATATTTGGACATGCGCCCTAATATAACCGACTAGGTTGAACGGGACGCGCCTCGCCAAGACGAGGCAAAAATTTGACATTTAAAAAAAAAATATGCTGCCACCCCTACCTGCGAAAATGCATAATAGACTAACCCGCCACCCCTACCTGCAAAATAGACTAACCCCGCGCAGGCAAAAAAAAAAAAAAAGAAGAAAAAATTAAGAAAAAAAAATTAAGGAAAAGTACGGTGCTCCGTTTAGCTTACAAATTTCTACAATTTTTATCTGTGGGTGAATAAAGACACAAGAACCCTAATTTCTATTACCAGAAAATCAGAATGACAATCCCCACGAATGCTATTAACACATCTGCCATAATGGTTCTAGAACTACGTGTTTAGACTATCCAAAAATTCTGAGTGACAACTGATAGCCGGTTTAAGAAAACACAGTTTATGTATCATCATGTTTCTCTGATCTATAGATGATGTTACTTTTCCCACTATTGTGTATAACAGAGAATCAGAACATGAGTTCCCCAGATAAAGCGTTACGGTCGGCTTTTCTCTGGCGTTCGACCTCCATCAAAAGACTTATATCCGTGTAACGGGGTTCTCGAAGATTTTGCCCGCTTCTGAAGATCAAAGAGCTCGGGGTTTTTCTGCCTTCCCTCTGTGTACGAACATCAAAGGGTCTTTGATTCTTCACGTGCGGCCTGTCAGGTATCGTATGATTGACAGATAAGCTCGAGTGAGAAGACTCGATTAACAAACCTGATTCGCTACCCGTTATGACTGGCAGGTCATGCAGTTTGTAAACATAGCGTTAGCTTGTGTTCACAGAAAAAGAGGTAGGACTAAAAGTGAGCTTGTGTAATTAAAGGCAGGTAGAAAAATGCATGGTTTTGCTAGCAATTCATAGAACGCTAACGGGATTACAAGGGCTGTCAGATAACTGTAGGCTATATTTCCATTATACGTCACAGTAACAATGATGAGGAGAACGTGGAAAGAACTTGAGATGATGGCATGAGACAGGAGGACTTGGCATGTGTGTTTGTTGAAGGCCTATGCTCCTTTGGGAGTGGAGGGTTATGAATGAATGAATAAACAGTACAGGGGTGTACTTATAGTATTTGGGCGGATCTTACTTTAGGCACCCCCCGCCCCCAACCAATAAAGAAACAACTTGCAAATATATTTTCAACAGTAAGTACTATTACAGTAGTGTCCGATAACACCCCCTGCTGACTGTCACCACCTAATTACGCCACTGGACCAGTGGTCTGTTATAGACAGTGCACAACAAATTAATCAAAATGAAACGTTAGCACACACGTTTCGGTAATAGTATTTAATAACACTGATAGATTAACAGAGGTACAACAAGATATATATATATATATATATATATATATATATATATATATATATATATATATATATATATATATATATATATATATATATATATATATGGAATCTCTGATAGGGCTAATCCTGCTTCGTCCTTCAGTATATTTATAATCGTCTCTGTTCTCTCTCTCTCTCTCTCTCGTTCTCTCTCTCTCAAACCATCTTCCTCCACTGAACAGCCTCAGATACTTCCATTTACTGGTTGTGTCTTTTTGTTATTTCCGTATGCTTTTCTGTCTCCCTCTACATGTATTACCCTGGGGAGTCCTGAACAAAGACTGGCTTGTAATGCTATCAACTGGTTTTCTCAATCTTTTTCCTATCCGACGAATATATATATATATATGGACTTTGTTTCACCCTGCAATTTAATCTTGATAGTAACCCACCTATACTGCACACAAGTTTCCAGTTTGGAAACAACATGGTTTCCCTGAAATGATAGAAAACATTCCTGGAATTGAAAGAAAGAAGAGCCAGGCTGCAACAGAGAGAAAATCCATAGCGACAAAATACATAGAGAAACATTACCCGTGCAACACCTGGACCCATGCATACACAGATGGATCAGCAACAAATGCAACATAAAATGGAGGTGGATATGTCTTTCTGATCTTAAGCACAGGTGCACAAAAAAAAGCTGTCAGTGGCAGGACAATTCTTAAGTAACTTCAGAGCAGAGGCTGAGGCCTTGAAAACTGGACCAGAGGTTATAATGACAGAGGAAAGCGCAGAGAGACAAGTTGCTTTCTTTACCGATGCACAGTTAGTAATTGCAACGTTGAAAAGCCAAAATGATACAGACCTGGATGACCTCAGAATAGTGCTCCACAAATTATGTCAACGATTCAAAAGTGTTGTGATCCAATGGATCCCATCTCATTGTAAAATCACCGGCAATGAACAGGCTCACAGATTGGCAAAGGAAGGAAGAAAGCTACCTCCGCTTGATGCAAGCATAACTTTCGAGGAGGCAAAGAGTTTAATCAGAATCAGATACAGAAACAAATAAGATATAGAGCATCCAGGTCACACACAAAATGATGCATCCTACCATCTCAACAGAAGAGAACAAGTGGTAATCTTCAGACGCCACAACAGATTGGGAAACCATCTATTCAACAAGTTAAAGATAGGAACTACTGATCAGTGTAACTGTGGCACTGATAAAATGACTGCTGAACATCTGCTTCAAAGTTGCCCAACATATGCGGAACAGAGAAAGCCTGTATGGCCTTCACCAGTACCATTCGTGGAAAAGTTCTACGGAGATTCAAATAGCCTCAAACTGACTACTGCTTTCTTTGAAAACATTCAAGTGGACGTCTGAGAGTGTACGATGAAGAAGAAGAAGATCTTGATAGTATTTCTTTGCTCTTTATACTAGTAATATATGTTATTCATGTATAAAACATTGGATTAACTTTGGTTGCATCCTATGTCTTTAATGTGTGTATGTCCCCTTAAAACTAGCTTAACAGTTCACGAGCCTCTATTGTTTGTGTGTCTTCTTTTCTTTCTACCATACTAATTCTCCAGTTGTGTCTTATTTGCTATGTAGACTCAGAACGCCGCATGCAGTGCTCAACATAATACGATAATCATTCCGTTTCTGCTTGTCTACGTATTTGAAGCTTTGCGTTGCTTGAAAGAAATTATTGATTTCTTACTTCCTCATTCTGCTCCTAATGGCGGTAACATTAGCTTCTCATATAAGTATCCTCTACTTATGTACACTGGGCTCTTCCTGTCAATTACTTTAGATATTGACAATGTTTAACAATGAAAGAAAACAATATATATATGCTATTTATCAGCTGTTTTGTTCTTTCCGTGGAAATAAAGTGGCGTCTGAGCAGCTGTATATGTTCCTGTGCCACCTGTATGTCTACTACTAAGCGTCGTATGACTAGTATTTAGACATAACTTGAAACAAGAAAGTTTCTTAACATATAGTTCGTTGTCAACGGAATACATCTAACATGATATTCTATACACTCAGTTGTATTGGGTAGAATTACGAAGTCACTAGGTAACTTATTTACTTCTTCTGCCTTCAGTTTTTTAACCATTCTAAATCTGCAGGTCTGTCACCAGAACAAAGACCACTGTCTTTTCCAGGTCAGGGCAGCAGACTCGCAGCTTCTGTCTTATTTCTGCACCCTCTACTTTTTTACTTGTATTCTAAAGCAGGTATCTGCCTAGGAGAAACAGCCCAGGACCGTGCTGAAGTGCCAGAGTTGTCATCATCGTCATCGTCAAAGTAACTACCACTCCTGTCGTCCCTTACGGGGGTGACCTTATTTCTCGGCGTCTCAACTGTCCCGATAGGTTGCTGACAGCAACATTTATACACAATAAAAGCAACTGCGCCAACCAGGCCTGCGAACACGCATAACATGAGAAGGGAGAATACAGCCACAAACCAACCGTATTCCCATAAGTCTTTCTCATTAGCTGCCGTTGTCGAAGTTGTCGAAGTAGTTGAAACTGTAGAGGTAGCAAGAACTGTGTACGAGACTATAACAGTAGCAGAAGAGGATCTTGAAGGTACGCCTCCATCCTTGCAGCGTATGACCATCATATAGGATGACCCGCTGTTGGCTGTAGGAATTGTACGAATGTAAGATACCTCTCCTTTGTCTGACACTGTGATGTAATTTGCGGAGTCCGACGGGTTGGATGAGACTATCTTGACCTCCACAGCGTTGTTAGGAGAGCTCAAGTCATCGTCTGTAAACGTGAAGACGTCCAGGGCGCCCAGCGGAGTAAACTGATCAATTTTAGTGTAGCTGACCTGTTTGTCAAACTGACAGGAGTTATCGTTAGCGTCGCTGACAGTTATATGGACAGAGGTCGTTGCAGTCGAGCCACCGCTGTCTGTAGCTTTTAGATTAAGATCAGCTGTTGTAGGCTTCAGATTATTGTCCACGTCGTAATTCGTGTTAAAGTACACGCGCTTTGTGTCTTTGTCGTAAAAGAAATTCTCGCTACCGGCGCTTGTTTCAAACTCCACGTGGTCAAGAGCGTACCTATCAAGATCTGTTACCGTAAGCGGAAGGGTACAGAAGTTTTTTCTTATCTCTCCTTCCGTCAACTTGCAGTAATAGTCATTGCTATCGAATTTCAAACCCTCGATAACATTTTCGACATTGACCGTCAGTTTATCTGAGCCGTCTGAGGTTAAGAATCCGTCGCTGACTGAGCACGTGATAGTATAGCTGTCTCTGGACTCATAGTCTAGGATGTTATCCCCAGTTGTGGTAATAGTGGAACTTGCAGGGTTATACTTAAATTTGAAGCTATCAGCAGCGGGGAACGTGGAACAATCTGGAAAGATCGGTCCTGGATATTGAGTTGGGTCGTTGATACTCAGATTAATTAAGGTGGTACCACCTGGAGCGTTTTCCCGAATACTGACAGTAGAAGGCAAGTTCAGAATATCTGGGGGTGTGTTTAGATTGTCTACTGTAACAATGACTTTAAAGTCATCAATGGTGTTCTTGCCGTCCGAGATAGTAAACGTCAGGATAAATGAAGGTTCTGTAATCGATCGCAAGTCCTTAGTGGCTTTTACCTTGGTTTGAGCTGTTTGAAAGAAGATGTAGTACAATTTCAATATAGCAAGTCTGGAATGTATTAAATGATTCCTCTATATGTTATTTTTCCTCAGCTTTAATGACCATAAACCGTACAATTACAATATAGCAAGTCTGGAATGTGTTAAATGATTCCTCTAAATGTTATTTTTCCTTAACTATAATGACAATAAAACCAATAACTTGAACAATTTTATTCAGTACGTCAAAACATATTTCGATATTTCTCATCGCTTCTTGACTCAGTTAAGATACAGTTTTACAATGAACGCATACACGCGCATAGATAGATAGATAGACAGACAGACAAACAGACCAGCAGGCAGGCAGGCAGGTAGCGTGTAATGCTGTTAACTTTGCACATGTTTATCATTAATGATGTGTGGGAAACGATGCCAGATTAAACACATACAACATTCTGGAAGATGTCTTTGGTTTAGTTGTGAGCTTAGGCTGTGGTCACAAGATACAATGTCTTATTCTGAACTCTGTTGTTCTATTGCAATTCATTTCCCTTTATCTAAAAAATGTCGAATTGCATATAACACGCAAAGGTCTGTGATAATGTGCATTTGGATATGAGTTCTTGAGTTGATTCATTCTCTCTGTCTCTCTGTCTCGTTTGTTATCTCTCTCTCGCTTGCTATCTCTCTCTCTCTCTCTCTCTCTCTCTCTCTCTCTCTCTCGTTCTTTTCTTCTTAACAAATCAGGCTCAAATATTTAAAAAAAAACTTTGAAGACAATCGCACCTACGAATTGTTTGGCACGAACCAGACAAGTACCAATGGAACAAGAGATAAGAAGAAGAAGATCCTGACGATGGATAGTACACACAATGAGGAAACCTGTTGATAGCATGACAAGGCAGTACTTGTTCTGGTATCTCCAGGGTAATAGAGGCAGTTGTAGACCAAAACACACACGGAGAAGAGAACTGGAGACAGACATGAAAATGATAAGGAAAACATGGAAAGACTTTGAGCTGATGGCACGTGGCCGGAGGACTTGACCTGTTTTTGTTGAAGGTCACATTGTCCTAGGGAATCTAAAGGCTAATGATTTATTTACTGTTACTTTTATTCTTAATTAGATTTACAGGGGCGGGAACGGACCATAACTTTTCATTGTTTAGGGCCTCTGAAAGTTATTAACAGCCCTGTACACGTGTGAGTGATATGTGAACTTAGCTTGCCTTCTGACGTTCGTGATGTATTTACAGTCATTTGATTCATTTTATTTTATTCGTGTTATTTTATTTTGTGACTGAGATATTATAATTCACAAGGGAAATTTGTCTCATTTGTAGAATGCTGGAAAAAGTGTTCTCATCTGTCAATTTACAAGTAATGTTATGGAGTGTTAAATTCTACCAAGAGGCCACTTTGAACGCAACGCTCCCAAAACTGAAACGTGTTAACCGGAATTTTCTCAAGTTTCCCTACAAATGTAAAAGTGTTTATATCTGCATTTCCTTTTTCACAAAAGTTAATTGGACTCTGCTTTCCGAGTCTTTCATTCGTGTGTGACTACTCACCTTTCAAACTGATTTTGCTCTCTCTCTCTCTCTCTCTCTCTCTCTCTCTCTCTCTCTCTCTCTCTCTCTCTCTCTATCTATCTTTCTATCTATCTATCTATCTATCTTTCTATCTATCTATTTATATATATATATCTATCTCTAATTAGCTCTGTCTGCAATATTGTTGTTTTCAACCCATTCTCCAACTGTTGTGATGCGTTATGTTTTTAATTAACAAAACTGAGAAAAACCCCATGAAATTCCATGACATAAAAAGAATAGGACTCCCTGCACACCCAGGTATGTCGTAAAATACCACTAATATGAGGTTGTGCATGTTGCTGGCAACCTCACCATGTAAAAAAATGCCACAGAAACACCATTTCAAGAACATGTGATTGCTTAGTGCAGGCTTCCTACATAGTGAGGGCTCCATACTCCGCAAGCAGCGCGAAGGAAAATGAATGATTAATACTATGAGAACCAGTTATACTGTGATAACTGATGCACAAACATTTCAATCAATCAATACCCTTTAGCTCCCCAAGGAGCATAGGCCTTCAACAAACACATGCCAAGTCTTCCTGTACTGTGCCATCCGCTCAAGTTCTTTCCATGTTTTCCTCATCATTTTCACCTCTGTTTCCAGTTCTCTTCTCCATGTGTTTTTTGGTCTACCTCTGCGTCTCTTTCCCTGTGGATTCCAGAACAAGGACTGCCTTGTAATGCTATCAACAGGTTTCCTCAATGTGTGTCCTATCCATCGCCAGCGTCTTCTTCTCAACTCTTGTTCCACTGGCACTTGTCTGGTTCTTGTCATCAATTCCACATTTGTGACTTTGTCATAACATTTCAGTTCTTCTATTCTACGCAAGCACCCATTTATAAAAGTCTGTAGCTTTTTGGTTGTTGTTTTTGTTGCTCTCCATGTCTCAGAGCCATACAATAGGACTGACTTGACATTTGAGTTGAAGATTCTTATTTTCGTGTTGGACTTGATTTCTCTTGTTCTCCATATGTTTCCCAATTCAATGAAAGCTCCTCTTGCTTTTTGTATTCTTATTTTGATATCACTGTCTGTCCCTCCAACTTTGTCTATATTACTGCCAATATATGTGTAAGATTCTACATCTTTTAGTGGTGTTTCTTCAAGTTCAACCGTGTTATCATTTCTTGCATTTATTCTCATAATCTTTGTCTTTTCCCTGTGTATTTTCAGGCCCACTTGTTGTGACCTCTCGTCGAGAATTTTCATTTTCTCTTGCATCTGATTATGGTTATGGGACAGAAGAGCCAAGTCATCTGCAAAATCCAGATCATCAAGCTGTTTAGTCAGATTCCACTGGATGCCATTTCTGTTGTGTGATGTCGATGTTTTCATAACCCAATCTATTGCTAGTAAGAAAAGAAATGGAGACAAGAGGCATCCTTGTCTCACTCACGTTCTAATCCTAAACGGTTCTGTAAGTTGTCCTTCATGAAGAACTCTACATGCCATGTCTTCATAGGTCTTCTTTATTAAGTTAATGATCTTCATAGGAACTCCATAATGCCTCATCAATTTCCAAAGCGATTCTCTGTCTACACTGTCAAATGCCTTTTCATAGTCCACGAATCCGATGTATAGCGGTGACTTCCATTCCACACTTTGTTCAACTATTATTCTCAATGTGGCTATCTGGTCTGTACAGGATCTATTTTGTCGAAAACCTGCTTGTTCATCTCACAGTTGCTTGTCTATGGACTCTTTTAATCTCTCCAAGATGATTCTGTTTAATACTTTTCCTGTCACTGATAGTAACATTATTCCTCTATAATTTGTGCACTCTTGTAAGTTTCCCTTCTTAGGCAACTTGACCAGATAACCTTCCTTCCATTCTGGTTGTATTTCCTCTCTCTCCCAGATTTTGCCTAGTAGTTTGTATAATATCTCTATAAGTTAATTGCTTATCCTTTACAGGACGTGGCAATCAACCCCAGCTTTTATTGGCTGTTTGTGATTTTTCTAGGCAATTTTTTTCATTCAGTAGTTTGCCATTGGTTTCTGAACGGTACGGCGCTTATACCATTGTTAAAAATCCACACAAAGCGATCTGCTACCAAACCGCCTGCAGCAGGTTTCGAACCTGGTATATCTGGATTATGAAACTGCGTTCACATCCATTAGGCCACAGACGCCGAATATATCTCTGTAGAGGTATCAATATCTGTTTTGATGGCCTATGCTGGAATGCAATCTGGACCAGCTGCTTTTCCATCTTTCAGAAGCTTTATGGCTTTCTTATTTCTTCTCTACTTGGTCGTTCACAGCTAATTTGAAGCTCTTCTTCTGCTGGCTGGATGTCTGGGGGATTAGTTGGAGATGGTCTATTAATAAGTTCCTCAAAATGTTCTGTCCATCTCTTCATTTGTTCTTGTATATTACTAAGCAATTTTCCATTCTTATCTTTTATTAGGCCATTTGCTTGCTTATATTTCCCTGTTAGCTTCTTTGTGTTGTTGTACAGGTCCCTCATATTTCCTTTTGCTGCAGCTTCCTCTGCTTCCCTTGCCAAATCATCAATATATTTCATCTTGTCTCATTTGATGTTTCTTCTTACTTCTTTGTTTGCTTCTATGTACACTTCATGAGCCTTGGCTTTGGAGCTTCTGATTTTGCTTCTGTTTAAATCTGCTTTCTTGTTTTTCTTGTCTTCTATCTTACTAATGGTTTCTGTTGTTATCCATGCTTTGTGCTGATGTTCTCTTTTTCTCAGTACTTCTTCACATGTCTCGTTCCATATAAGTTTTACTTGTTGCCAGTGGTCTTCCGTATCTGTTTCATCTTCCAGCTGTTCGAGTACTTGGTATTTGTTGGATACTGTGATTGAAAATTTGTCTCTTATTTCCTGATTTCTTAGATATTTCACATTATACTGTTGTCTATAGCTATATGCTGTTGTAAATTTCTTGAGTTTTAATTTTGTTTTAGCCAACAGAAGTTGGTGGTCTGATACAACATCTGCTCCTCTACATACTTTCACATCATGCAATGATGACCTAAACTTCTTGCTTATGCATATGTGATCAATCTGATTCTCAGTTCTGTGGTCTGGTGATATCCATGTTGCTTTATGTATTCTTTTATGTGGAAATATGCTTCCTCCTATAGCTAGTTGATTTGAAGCACAGAAGCTTGCTAATAGTTCCCCATTCTCGTTCATCATACCTAATCCCTGCTTTCCCATGATTTCTTCAAAGCCAGTGTTGTCTGTTCCTATTTTCGCATTTAGGTCCCCCATCAAAATTGGGATGTCCTTTCTTTTCTTATTGTCCAAGACACTTTGTAGTCTGTTGTAAAAGTCTTCTTTCACAGATTCTTCTTTATCGTTTGTTGGTGCAATAACACTGAATGATGTTTATATTTCCTTTTTTTTTGGCTGATTTAAAACTTGCTGTTATAATTCGGGGTCCCATTGCTTCCCATTCTATAAGTCTCTTCTCTGCTTCCTTGGACAGCATTAGAGCCACCCCTTCACTGTGGTGGGTTCTTTCCTCCTCATGTCCTGAGGACAACACTATTTCTCCTGTGATCAATCTCCTCTTCTCTATGCCTTTCCACCGTGTCTCGCAGAGACCCAGGATATGAATCCTGTAATTTGCCATTTCTGCTGCTACCTGTGCAGTTTTCCCTTGTTAAAGGGGGTGCGAACATTCCAGGTGCCAATCCTGGAGATTTTCCTAGACGAAAAAAGGTTAGTCGGCAACCCAGACTCCTTTCGGCTTTCTCTAGGTTGCTTCATGCGCCTCCTTTCCAGAGGACCTTCTTCTGTCTTGGGCGGCTGAGTTGATTTATATTCTTTATTTGACTTGTCCATATTTGTTGAAGTTTTTGTTGAAAAAAGTTTTTTACGGGATGGGGTAACCAGGCCCATGCCCAACCCTCCTTAGTCGCTTTTTACGACATGCCTGGTAGGATACAGTGTTACTATTCTTTGCTCCCCTTTCGGACCCCGGTAACACACGGGTGGCACAAACATTTAATCGCGATAAATGCGAGATTGCGGGTTATTGCGAGGTTGTCTTCAAAGTTTTTTGAGTATGATTTGGAAGAAAGTCAGCCAAACAATGATCGCGTTATATCCGAAATTCGTTTTATCGCGGGGGTTTAATGTATAGCAATCATGCCTCTTCAGTAATAGTGACAAAAACTACTACTGTACAAAGAAAACTTACAGTCTAGTGTGAAAAGACCAATATTTGGTTGCTGAGACGAAAGAGTGTACGTCAGGGTGTCACCTTCGGGATCTGTGGCTATCAGATTGTACGCAATTTCTGTTGAATATTGAAACGTTTTGGCGTTTAAAGTGACAGCATCTTTCGGGTAATTCTGTATAGCAGGGGGTGCATTCGGCTGGACATACAAGAATAGATCCACTTGGTCACTCAACCCACTGCTGTCACTACAGGTGATCTGAAATTTACTCAAGAAAATCAGTGGACAAAATTGTTGCATAAGTTTATACATTGTTAAAAGGTAAAGATAGTCCATAGCAGATAATGCCGTTGGGTGGTGAAGCGTTAGAGGCATCAATAAATTAGGTCTCAGCTTTATAAAATGTGGTGACCTGTTCCCGTCCTCGCTGCCGTTCCCTTCTCTAACTCTAGAGCAGAGTTTGGTACCCATTTAAAGTTGGTTGAACTGGAATGTGACATTACAAGGTTTCGAACACAATAACTTTGCTTCGAAGAGCAAACGCTCTACCCACTATGATAATCGACGCTCACACATTCAATCAATCAATCAATACCCTTTAGCTCCCCAAGGAGCATAGTCCTTCAACAAACAAAGTCTTCCTGTCCTGTACCATCTGCTCAAGTTCTTTCCATTTTTTCCTCATCATTGTTACCTTGGAATCCAGTTCTCTTCTCCGTGTGTTTTTTGGTCTACATCTGCCTCTCTTTCCCTGTGGATTCCAGAACAAGGACTGCCTTGTAACACTATCAACAGGTCTCCTCAATGTGTGTCCTATCCATTGCCAGCGTCTTCTTCTCAACTCTTGTTCCACTGGCACTTGTCTGGTTCTTGTCATCAATTCCACATTTATCACTTTGTCATACCATTTCAATCCAACTATTCTACGCAAGCACCCGCTCATACATTGCTACAAGTTTAATTCAAAGAAGTTCAGTAGTAGAAAGGACTTGCACTCGGTGAAAGTAGGCATCTTGCGACACGGTATGATATAGCCATTCTCTTTTCTCTGTTTCATTCTACTAGTGCCATGATGCGTTGTGGTATAGCCGTTCTCTTCTTTCTGTTTCATTCTACTGGTGCCGTGATGCGTTGTGGCATAGCCGCTCTCTTCTCCGTTTCATTCTACTAGTGCCGTGATGCGCTGTGGTATAGTCGTTCTCTTCTCTCTGTTTCATTCTACTAGTGCCGTGATGCGCTGTGGTATAGTCGTTCTCTTCTCTCTGTTTCATTCTACTAGTGCCGTGATGCGCTGTGGTATAGTCGTTCTCTTCTCTCTGTTTCATTCTACTAGTGCCGTGATGCACTATGGCATAGCCGTTCTCTTCTCTCGGTTTCATTCTACTAGTGTCGTGATGCACTATGGCATAGCCGTTCTCTTCTCTCTGTTTCATTCTACTAGTGTCGTGATGCACTATGGCATAGCCGCTCTCTTCTCCGTTTCATTCTACTAGTGCCGGGATGCGCAGTGGTATAGCCGTTCTCTTCTCTCTGTTTCATTTTACTGGTGTTGTGATGCGCTAAGGGATAGCCGTTCTCTTCTCTCTGTTTCATTCTACAAGTGCCGTGATGCGTTGTGGTATAGCCGTAATCTTCTCTCTGTTTCATTCTACTAGTGCCGTGATGCGTTGTGGTATAGCCGTTCTCTTCTCTATGTTTCATTCTACTAGTGTCGTGATGCGTTGTGGTATAGCCGTTCTATTCTCTCTGTTTCATTCTACTAGTGCCGTGATGCATTGTGGTATAGCCGTTCTCTTCTCTCTGTTTCATTCTACTAGTGTCGTGATGCGTTGTGCTATAGCCGTTCTCTTCTCTCTGTTTCATTTTACTGGTGTCGTGATACGCTAATGGATAGCCGTTCTCTTTTCTCTGTTTCATTCTACTAGTGCCGTGATGCGCTGTGGAATAGTCGTTCTCTTCTCTCTGTTTCATTCTACTGGTGCCGTGATGCGCAGTGGTATAGCCGTTCTCTTCTCTCTACTTTATTCTACTAGTGCCATGATGCGTTGTGGTATAGCCGTTCTCTTCTCTCTGTTTCATTCTGCTAGTGCCGTGATGCGTTGTGGTATAGCCGTTCTCTTCTCTCTGTTTCATTTTGCTGGTGTCGTGATGCGCTATGGCATAGCTGTTCTCTTCTCTCTGTTTCATTCTACTAGTGCCGTGATGCGTTGTGGTATAGCCGTTCTCTTCTCTTTGTTTCATTTTACTGGCGTCGTGATGCGTTGTGGTATAGCCGTTCTCTTCTCTCTGTTTCATTCTACTGGTGCCGTGATGCGCAGTGGTATAGCCGTTCTATTCTCTCTGTTTCATTCTACTGGTGCCGTGATGCGCTATGGGATAGCCGTTCTGTTCTCTCTGTTTCATTCTACTAGTGCCTGATGCGTTGTGATATAGCCGTTCTCGTCCCCCTGTTTCATTCTACTAGTGTCGTGATGCGTTGTGGTATAACCGTTCTCTTCTCTCTGTTTCATTCTACTGGTGACGTGATGCGCAGTGGTATAGCCGTTCTCTTCTCTCTGTTTCATTCTACTAGTGCCGTGATGCGTTGTGGTATAGCCGTTCTCTTCTCTCTGTTTCATTTTACTGGTGCCGTGATGCGTTGTGGTATAGCCGTTCTCGTCCCCCTGTTTCATTCTACTAGTGCCGTGATGCGTTGTGGTATAACCGTTCTCGTCCCCCTGTTTCATTCTACTAGTGCCGTGATGCGTTGTGGTATAGATGTTCTCTTCTCTCTGTTTCATTTGACTGGTGTCGTGATGCGCTATGGGATATCAGTTCTCACGCCTGTCTTTCTACTGACACCGTGATGTGTTATGTGATAGCTGGTCTCATATTTTTGTACACTTCTACTGATACCATGATGTGCTGTGGGATAGCCGTTGTCTTCTTCCGTTGTCCTTCTACTGATACCGTGATGTGTTATTGGATATCCGTTATCTTCTTTCTTTGTTATTCTACTTCTGCCATGATGCGTTGTGGGATGCTTCAGTCGTTTTCTTCTCCAACGCTCTTACTCGCATGTCTGTACATGTACCATGTCCTTCTGAACGCTTCAACTATTCCCTAAATTTACATTTATCATGGTCTCTCACGTACCTTACATTCCAATGATCTAAAATGTCAAAAACATAAAGAGCCTTGAAAATATCTCTGATTCATCCATCATCATCATCGCTTTCCTTTTCGCTTTTAATGGAGCAAGGAGTAATCACTGTAGATGGTCCCCTAGCGGCAAGCCTACGCCTAAGCATTCTTGTGCTCTTCGGGCGGATAATTATGCAGTAATTTGTTTTAAATGATAAGGTTGCCAGGGTCATGCACAACCTTATGGTAGTCGTCTCTAACGTTATATTTGAAGAAGCGGTGGTACCATTATTTCCTTGCCTCTTCGGAAAACCCTGGAAACTACGCAGAGCTAATCTGTCTCAGTATAAAGGGACATATTTTATATTTAACTCTATATGTGGAGGCCAAGAAGAAAGTAGTGTATTCATTGGACACAGAAGCAGAAAGAAAGTGTACTTTAACAAGGAGTTTAATTAAAAATATATATATATAAAATATTTTAAACACACGCTTTTAAATGCACTAAAAAACAAAAATAACTTTCAAGGAGTTTATAGCTTGAGGTAAAAAAATGTAACATCAAATTGACAAAAAGCGTGGGGCGCTTAGACGCTTATAATATATTTTATCAATAAGTGTCTAATGAAGTATAAAGCAGAAGTTAATTTCATGCAGAATCAGCGCCCCATGCTTTTTGTCAATTTGATGATAACCATGGAATAGCAGCGAACTGACAATGGAAAGATCCGGCATGATGCTCTTCAGATTCACGCTAAACCAGTTACTAAAGGGCAAAACACGTGATGCTCACATGCACTGTGGGATAGCTGTTCTCTTCTTTCTGTGTCCATCTACTGATGCCGTGAAGCACTGTGGGATAGCTGTTCTCTTCTTTCTGTGTCCATCTACTGATGCCGTGACGCACTGTGTGATAGCTGTTCTCTTCTTTCTTTACCCTTCTACTGATGATGTGATGCGCTGTGGTATAACCGTTCTTCTATTTCTATGTCCATCTACTGATGCCGTGATGCACTGTGGGATAGCTGTTCTCTTCTTTCTTTATCCTTCTACTGATGCCGTGATGCGCTGTGAGATAGCCGTTCTTCTATTTCTATGTCTATCTACTGATGCCGTGATGCACTGTGGGATAGCTGTTCTCTTCTGTCTTTATCCTTCTACTGATGCCGTGATGCGCTGTGGAATAGCCGTTCTCATAATTGTATTTTATCTTCATTATTACTCTTTAGTTCTCCATGGAGCTAGACCTTCACCAAACTCGTGTCAGGTCCTCTTGGCATGTACCCTCCACTCAAGATTTGTCCATGTCTACTTGACCCCTTTCATGTCTGCCTCCAGATCTCTCTATTGGGAGACCGTCCAAACGACAGAGTGGTTAGAGCGCTGGACTCTCGCCGCAAAGGATCAGGGTTATAAGCACGGTGTCGTCACGCTCAAGTCTACCCAGCTCGAAATGGTACATGACTCTGATCCTGAGTTAGAGAAAGCAAAGGCAGAGAGGAAGGGAACTATCCACTCCACCTCTCAAAGTAGGGCCTAATCTAGTGGTTTCTAACGCTTCACTCCCCTATGACAATATCTGCTATGGAACTACCTACCTTACCCCTTTGAACCCGGTAATACATGGTCGGTCCAGTTATACAAGCAGAAAAGAAGTCCCTAGTTAAGTATATGATCAAAGAACGCGGTAACGGTACACCTTTGTTTATAGTTGTGTAGTGGTGACGGTTTTCGTCATGGTAGCCTTCTTCGTCTTCTTCTTTCACTCTCAGACGTCGACTTGAATATGTTCAAAGACAGCAGTGGTCAGCTTAAGGCTGTTGATATCTCCGTACAGTTTATTTCAGAAATAGTACTGGTCACGGTCATTTGCGCTTTCTCTGTTCCTAAGTGGTAGATACCACAGCACTGAGAAATTTTTTTGCAACTTCGTACTTGCTAATTTTGATGATTTTCATAAATGAGGGCTTGTGAACAATAGAAGGACTTCTTCTTCTTCTGCGTTCGTCCTAAAAAGGACGTTTGTTACGTCGTGTCGCCGTTTACAGCAAAGCTGCGATATCTGCTCCTTTCGGACCGACACATCCGTTTTCGGCATGGCATTTTTGGGACCGGGTTAGCCTTCCCTCTTCGATCCGTACTCTCTCAGCCAGACTGCAGTGATGCAGCCTGTTTCCAGGACCACCACTTGGAGGTGGAGAAGGGTCTTGGTCAGCTCTGGTTCGCTGACCGTGACACAAGCATTCAAGCTATGGGTCGCTTACTGCATTCCTCACTTTTGATGCGTCTTCGGTCCCCAATAGAAGGACTGAGATAGCATGACGAGCTCACAAACGCTGAACTGATCGAAACAAAAATAGACAAATACTAGTGGAATAAGAGATGAGAAGAGGACGCTGGCGTTCAATAGGAAGCACACATTGAGAAATCCAGCTGATATCTTTACATAGCAGTCCTCCATTAGGAATCCATAGAGTAAGAGAATTTTTTTTAAGGCTAACTTTATTACACACGGACAACTCTATCAGTGCTCCGATTTCCTCCATTAGATCACACACGGAGGATCTCAGCACAGAGCATCAACTCCGTAGCACCGGCGAGAATCCTCATGTGTGAATACCGGAATCACACATTCTATAATTATTGTTGTACTCTTTATGATTTCCAACTGCCGATCTCACTACCCAGGAGATCAGGGGGGAGTATGACATCACTAGGAAAAAAATGATTTTGAAAAAATGTCCATCAATTTTATTCCCTAACCTGGGAGCGAACCCGGCACCTTTAGAATTCGAGGCGGACGCCATACCTCTTAGACACTCCGACCCCTAGAATAAGAGACATAAAGAAAGATCTAAGAACACAGTCATGGAGAGTAGAAATTTAGACATACATGAAAAGGATAATAATGATATTAAAAGACACTGACTGAACGTCACATGACAGGAAGGCTAAGGGTAAATTATCTGAAGGTACGTGCTCCACGTTGAGTGGAAGGTAATACATGAATTCTGATAAAGATGGCAGGACAGACAGGAAAGGGTCCACGGCATGCAAGAGACAAAAGTAAGATTATATCAGAGCTGTGTGCTTTCTGTGCTTCTCTAAGGTGTGGAATGCTGGAGAGTTACAGAGAAGGAAATGTCGAAATTGTCATCTTTTCACACAACATGCCTAAGAAAAATTCTCCGAATCTTTTGGCCGAATACCATCACCAACCAAGATCTGCTTACTCAGAGCAAGCAAGAGGACATGCACACCATCATAGCTGGCAGACGCTGGAGCTGGGTTGGCCATGTCCTCAGAAGAGACCCCCGATGCCATCACAAGAACAGCTATGCTATGGACCCCTGAAGGAAAACGAAAGAGAGGCCGACCAAAAACAACTTGGCGGAGGACTGTGGAGGCTGAGATGAAAAGAATGAACCAGAGTTGGGGCACTGTACGAAGGATGGCCACCGACCGAGCACAGTGGAATCAATTTGTTGTTGCCCTACAAGACGCCACAAGGTGTGATGACCACTGACTGCTTTGACGGTCGGCGGCTAAGGATCAAAGAAGAAGATGAATGCAAGAGACACTACCGGTGGTTTCTAAATGGTGTGAGGAAAGCGGATCAAAGGTCAATCCCAACTAGGCCTGTGTGATGTGGTGCTCTTTTAACAACTCCATAGTGAAAGCAGACCTTCCAGACATCATTTTCAATGGGCAGAACATTGAAAGGCAAGACAAGCTGAAGTACCTGGGAGTAACACTTGATCGTGGGCTATCATTCAAGTATCATGTCGAACTGATCATACAGAAATGCAAGCGAGGACTGGCAGTCTTAAAAACAATGGCTGCTGCGCGCTTGGAACAGAGACTACTGATTCTCCTGTATCATCAGCTCGTGATTTCAGTAATCGAGTATGGGCTAGGAATACTCACGCCGTGAGCGTCACAATGTGAACGCCTGGAACCCATTTAAAATGAAGGGGTGCGACTAGTTTTGGGCTGTACGCGTGATATCCTAATTGTGACAATGAGATACATGCTCGGATTGCTGTTGATTAGATCCAGATATGCGATGGCCCAGGCAAAAGCCTATATGCGGGTAACTACCGACAAAAGACACCCCTACATGAGAACGTAGCTGACATCAAAGGAGCAAGAATAAAGAGGGTGGGGGGTGTCATGGATGGCTCAGGCAGAGGCTACGATTGGTCAGGTGACCAGGGTTGAAAATATATCCAAAGGGGAAGAGTGGAGTAAGTCAGGGGAGAACTGGATAAACTACCAGCAGGTCATCATTGGCCTTGGCAGAGTTTGGGGCAATATAAAAGCAGAGCTGGAGATTAGTCAGCTCATAAGTAATCATGCTGGGGATAATGACGCCATTGTGTACACTGATGGGTCTGTAGTGCGTGGTGAGAAATCAGGATGGGGCTTCTCTGCGAGAATAAAGAACAGTGTCGTTGCTGAACTGAGTGGAGCCTACATGACAACAACCTCCATCATGAGAATGAAGGTAGAGGCAGTTACTGCAGCCCTGAGGTGGCTGTCTGAAACTCCATCAACTAGGGCAGTTATATTGTCAGACTCTCAGGTCATGCTTCGGAAAGTTCAGAGCGGATTACTGCGGCAGGAACGGAAAACATCAATAGAATCCTCAAGTCTTCAAGAACTGGTGTGGATCTACTGCCTTGGTCATGCAGGGGTACATGGCAATGTGAGAACTGAAAGACTGGCCTCGAGAGCACCCATAGTGAGGTTCTGGATATGGATAAGGGATAGATACTACGGGCAATTAATGATCGCCTGCTAGATAATGATACTGCAATGGATGAACCAACAAGGTTGAGACTGTTGGAGTTTGGCATCAAAACGTGGGACTAGCAGAGATGGACGTGAGTGAGGATGCATCCGTCGTATGTACAACTAGCGTGCTACACGTACAATTAGCATTCATACTTTTCGACATTTGCTGAGGGAGACAAAGCACTTATGGGTTTGCCCTTAGTGCAGTGAGGCAGATTTTGATTAACAATAACAATAAAGATGTAATGGTTCTCCTATTAGCCTCTGGACTAGCTCTGGTCAACTACCTTAAGCTGCAACAATGAAAGGTAAAACTTGAGTTGCCGAAAATAAGAATAATTCAGGTTTTTTTTTACCTGCCTTTATTCTAAATAGGTGCCGCGGTAGCGTAGTGGTTAGTGAACTGGCTTATAGCTCGGTGTTCCTTGGTTCGATCCCCAGTTGAGGTGGGATCTTTTAGACCACAAACGGCTCCGGGGTCGACCCAGCATCATGAATTGGGTACCAGAGCAATTCTGGGAAGGTTACGGCGGCCGGCGTGATGCTGACCACATCACCCCTAGTGTGCCGATGGTCAAGAAAATATGGGCCTAACACCATATTCCCAATATGCCTCAATGGGCGTGTAACGGGATCCTTTACCTTTTTTTTCATGCTAAATGTTACTAATGCGCAGAAAGGAACACCTAACACAAAGGCAACTGAGGGCTATCACCTCAGGGGCACATTCTCATAGTCAGTCATGACTGAAAGGGCTACTACTACTACAACAACTACTACAACAACAAAAACTAATACTACTACAACTACTACTACTATAACTGCTACTACTACTACTACTACTACAACTACTACTACTACTACAACTACTACAACACTACTACAACAACTACTACTACTACAGTTACTACGACTACAACTACTAATAGTACTACTATTACTACTACAAGTCTACTACTATTACTACTACTACGACAACTACTACTACTACTAATACTACTACTACTAATACTACTACTACTACTAATAATAATAATACTACTACTACTAATACTACTACTACAACAACAACTACTACAACTACTACTACAACTACTACTACTAATACTACTACTACTACAACAACTACTACTACAACAACTACTACTACTACAACTACTACTACAACTACTAAAACTACTACTACTACTATTGTTACTACTACTACTGCTACAACTATTACTATTAATACTACTACTACAACTACTACTACTACAACTACTACTGCTATTACTACTACGGAGACAGTTTTAATGTAGAAGTACTCACACTATTTGTCATTCTCAGTTCATTCATTCATTTAATCAGACTATTTGACATTCTCAGTTCATTCATTCATCTCCATTTACTGCTGCTTACTGAGAACGGAGACCTCACTGCAGCAGACCCCCTTGCAAGAAGCCTGATTCAGTTCTCATACTCATACATCAGTGGTTCCTGTAGCAATATGTTTTCATAATTAGGTGACCATCCATGTGCAGAGCCTCACATTAGTCTCTTTTACGACATGTCTGAGGGTACAGTAGACTTTTTTATTCTTATAATTCCTAGAGATAACCTCGGGCTGCACATTGGCGACATTCTCATTCACCTTGTGGCAAAGTGACTGTAATTTTTATTTTCAACCCGCCCGTTCTTGTTTTATTATTAAGGTTGGTTTTTTTCTCTTCTATTTTTATCAGGGTTTCTGATTTTTAGATGTTTTCATTTCTTGTCATGGTTCTAGTATTGTAGGATCAACCCCACCAAACCTTCTTTTTTCGAGGATGGGAGTGAACCCCTACCCGTGTGGTAGCGTGGGCTAGTGAGTCATTCTTGTTGATAGACGGTCAGATAAGTTTTCGAAACATTGCGTACATTTTTCAGCGGGGCAGCGGGCTTCGTGGGGAATTTATTTTCTTTGATCACCCCGTTCCAGCAGGGGGAATAACTTTTCGTCGCTTGGTTAACGATTCGTCAGATGTTAAGATAATGTTATGATGTTTAACGGGAAGCTCTGACGATTGGGTTCGATTTTTAAATTATGTAACAGTCATTAGATTACGTCAAAGTGGGGTAGAAGCGGTTTTTGGGTGATAATTCTAGAGCTATGACTCACCGCATCTGTCTTGCATCAGAAAATTGGCACTATATATACAGGGCCAAATTATTAGTCGGGGCTCACAAGTCCTGGATTATTATTGCCGTGAATAGTGTCAGACATAAACTCAGTCTGCCCTGTTAGTGGATATTCTGAAAATTCAAGTATGTACGCAGTCTTAATAAGTTGTGTTGGAATGTTAGTTAAAGGATGTTAGCAAGTCAGAGTAAGCTTTCTTCTGGGATTTAATTTTATTTTTAGTTGGTAGTTTGCCATCAATTACCTGACTTCTGCCAGTGTGTTGTAAGTTTCAGTGGTAATCATACAAAGTATAGCCAGTGTAGTTCTGTGAGAAAAAGTTGGTGGTATTATTATTTAATATATCTCTATATGAATTTAGGACCTAAGGCTGGTGTAGTACTGTGTAATATATATTGGAAGTACTAGACTTTTTTATGATAACTGTGGAAGATAATAGTGGATGAACTCGAGAGTTTGTTTAACTAAAGTGGCCATGGGTAATTAAGTTAGTTGCTGAAGGATACGGGTGGTGAAGGGTGTTTAAGTATTATGATATTATTGTGTATGCATTTGTGTGTAAACAATTGTGCTATTTTTTATAACCCTCCATGGGCTGCCTTTAAAACAAGAATAGTGCTGGGAAATTATTTAGTAAAAGTTATTTTATCGGGATACAGCGAAGCGGTGTTGTGACGTGTAGCTGCCTAGGTCACGAGCTGGCCTCAGAGGCAATCAGGTCAGCCCGCGTCTGTGTTAAGCGTAAGAGACAAGCTGTTGTCGGTGAAAGAGAGGGGAAGGGGTGAGCTGTTAAGTCTGACCCGAGGGCAGAAATAGGGTACAGCATGAGAGCTTGTATTTTGGGGAGTTTTATTATGGTATGGGAAAACGGGGTGTAGATAAATCTTTGGTTGTTAATGTGTTGTAGCCGCGTATACCGTGGTTTTCTTCTTCAGAAATAGACTATACCAGTAACAGAAAGAGGCACAAATTAACATAAAATAAATTCTTATTAGAAACAGAAGATATTAATAAATCGGGACAACAGATGTCTAATTAGGCCAGCTTAGCTTCGAAACGCCAAGCATTAATCAGGTTAGCTTCGCTTACGCCAAGCATTGGTCATGTGATTTCCAACCAATGGTTAGGCTCAGTATTATTCAGCCGGCAGAAAAGTAGAATAGACGCGGCAGAGTTGGAACCAAGAATCCAAAGTTAACAGACGTTAGTCTAGTGTTGGGAAGCTTTTGTTGAAAAAGATCATTCTAGGATGTGTAGTGATAATGTGTTTTTCTGAAATACTGTAAGTATTTGACAATATAAACTTTCCCGTGGTTCATAGGGCACACAGCGATGATTACCACAGATTTGGGTTCGAAGATTTTATGTGATAATGAAACCAGGTCTTCTGTTGAAGAAGAATGCTAAATGAAGTGGAGAATAATAAACATTTTGGATCCCTACATGATTCAAAAGGAAAACTCTTGCATAACGAATTTCACTGAAGAATCTGCAGTATATTAGCAAGGACAAAATCTAAATGCACAACTTAAGGAAACAGTACAAACAAGGAGATAGCCCTAAGAGAAAATGCAGATAGATTTAGAAAAGGTGCAAAGGAAATTTTGCACTCATGAAATGGTACCAAATATGCACCATTGATTGTTAACTGATGTATATATGCCTGTATCAAAGAATTTGTGTTATTTGACAAGTTCATTTGTACCAGAACAGACAATTAAAAGTTATTTCTGTCAAAACCTTACGCTGTTTCAAGAATCGTATCTTTGCAGTTGGCTATCAGAAGAATGAATCATTCTATCATAGGTCTATAGCTACAAGCATATCATAAACAAAAAAAACTGCTCTAAAACAAAATAAAAGAAACAACTTAGAGGATATATCCCTGAACCTGGGAAAACAACCTGTAAGACTGTAGAGAGCAATCACCAACTCTAGCAGGCAAGCTAGTCTTCTTCTTCTTCTTCTTCTTGCGATCGCATCTTTGATGATTACACCGTCAGACGAGTTCTCATGATGAATTCGACTGTTGTTTGAAGTTCCTCTTTAACTCCATATAGCTTTGAGTTTAGTGTTGAGTCATTGGGCCAGTATATCTTTCTTAACTGGTCATACAGAGGACAGTCCTGTAGAACATGCTCAGCAGTTTGTTCGTTTAATCCACATGTGCACAGTGGTGAAGCAGACAATCGTAGCTTGTGCATGTGTTTATTCAGTTTGTTATGCCCTGTCCTGAGTCGAAAAATAGTTATCTGTCCCTGTCGGTCGAGAGTGTGATAGTCGTCTTTGGGTTGGTTCTGTTCTCTTCTGATAGTCTGGATAGCTCTCTTTTTCTCAAAGTATGTGACTTCATTATCTTCTTGTTCACATTCTCCTCCCTTTTTTGCAAGTTTATCTGCCTTTTCATTTCCGGGTACACCACAATGAGATGGTACCCACTGAAGTATGGTTCTCTTTTTGGCAGCTACCTTGTTTAGTTCATTTCTCAGATGCGGGAGTTTACCACCCTTGAGAGCTTGCAGGACAGACAGTGCATCTGTGAGGATGACTACCTGGTGGCAGTCAGAGTTGGTGTTATAAATCATATTTGCAGCTTGCTCTAGAGCTTGAACCTCAGCTGTATAGTCGGAACAGAATTTACCAGTGGGAATGTGCCTAGTCTCATAGTGGTTGTCGGGATATGAGATAAAGATACCGGCACCTCCATTCCTAACAGCATTAGTTGCTGATCCATCTGTATAGGCATGTATCCATGATTGATCGGGATAGCTTTCTTGGATCATACTCAATGTAGCAGTTCGTTTTTGCAGATCATTATACTCACATCCACTTGTGAGACCACTGACTGATGTATTAATTTGGAGGGCACTGCTGGCCTGCTCCCATGGTACAGGGTATAGGGTGGGCTTCAATGGTGTTGTCTTCATGGATAGGTCTTCTTGATGCTGTCTTATAAGTCTTTTCCCCCGATGCACAAAGCTGCTACGCTTTAGACGTCCCAATGCCAGATCATCTAGTCTTGCCTTCATTGGGTGCATTGGCATACTGTTGTACTTTTCCATCTGGATCATGGTTTTTGTGTCTCTTCTATGGGACAATGTCTGTAATCCAGCAACCTTCTGCATCTCTGTTATTGGTGTAGTTTTCATGGCTCCTGTAATGAGCCTGAGAGCTTGATTTTGCACCTTGTCCAAAGACTGCAGATGTGAGTTAGCAGCTGATGACCATGCTGCTGAGCTAAACTCTAAGTGTGGTCTTATTACTCCATTATAAATCTTCTTTAGATTTCGTTCATTTGCTCCCCAGTTGGTACCTGCTAATTTTCTGAGTATGCCTAGTCGTCTTCGGGCCTTTCCTTCTGCATTTTCAATATGCTTATTCCATGTAAGCCTTTGGTCAAATGTCACCCCAAGATAGGTGGGGTAGCTTTCTTCCTTGATCACGGTTGTCCCTAGGTGTGTGTTAGCTGATTTGTCCTTGGGGGCGAGGGATAACAGTGTTGTGGAGGTTTTGTCTGTGTTTATTGTGATAAGCCATTTCTCTGCCCATGACACTAGCATGTCTGCTGCCCGCTGCATTCTATAATTTGCTGTGGTGACATTTTCATCAGCGCACCAGAGTACTAGGTCATCTGCATATAAGGCAGCTTTCACTCCTGCAGGGAGATCTTTCACCAGGTCATTGATGTAAACAAGGAAGAGTGTTGGGGAAATTACTCCTCCTTGAGGTACCCCCCTGATGGAGCAACACTTTTCTGCTCTGCAGACCGTCAAGAGTGACTCTAGTTCTCCTATTATGCAAGTATGACTGGATCCATTTCATCATGTTGCCTTGGATTCCACTTCTCCTAAGTTTTGCAATGAGGCCATCTTTCCACACCATGTCAAAGGCCTGCTTGAAGTCGACCCAGATCGTTATGACCTTTTTCTTCTCCTGGAAGGCATCTTCTATTGCTTGAGACAAGTAAGTAACTTGGTCTTCTATACTGTAGCATTCTCTAAATCCAGCTTGTTCCGGCACCAGGATCTGCTCAGACTCTAAATACCATTTCAATCTGTGGTTGACTATTCGCTCCATAGTCTTCCCAACACAGCTTGTGAGACTGATTGGCCGGTAACTTGCAGCCTCGGTCTTACATTTCCCTTTCTTTAGTATGGGTATTGTGATGGCTTCTCTCCATACTTGGGGTACCGTTCCTTTCAACCAGCTGTGGTTGAATATCTCAAGCAGTTTTGTCTTTGCTGCTGAGCTCAGATTTACTAGCATTTCGTTGCTGATTTTGTCTGGACCGGGTGACTTTTGAAACTTAAGCTTGGAAATAGCCTTCTGTAGTTCTCCTAGTGTGATGGGTTCCCTCATTGGGGCAGGAGTATCTGTCTGTCCCATGGTTGCCAGTATTTCTTTTTTTATCTCTCTCTGATGATCTATGTTAATGGGTAAGTTGCTTTCTGAACTGTATCTTCTAGCAAACAAGTCTGCAGCTTGTTTTCCTCTGAAAAGTTTGCCACCTTCATCCAATGTGATAGTCTGCCTAGGTGAGGAACGCTCTTCATTTAGAGACTTGACTAATCTCCAAAGTTTCCTGCCATCTTTCTCAAGGTTCAGCGATGCCGTTTTAGTTCTCCAGCTTTTCTGTTTTTCTTCTAGCTTTGTTCTCTGAAACTCTGCTACAGCCTTTTTCCATTTGTTGTGAGTTTCAAGTGAAGGCTGAGACTCTGCGTCCTTTCTAGCCCTGTCCATAGCTTCCTGACGTTCTTGGAGTGTGCTGGACCAGTATGGTATGTAGTTACGCCGGCATCCTTTGGGAATGGTTTCTTTTGCAGCTTGTAGTATGCATCTGTTGAAGTCTTTTACCACTTCATTAATGTCCCTGTTCTGTACCTTGAGGGTAGACAGCAGCGTGTTCACCTGATGCCTGAATAAACCCCAGTTGGCTTTTTTGTAGTTCCATCTTGTAATGGCTGGGCCTGTACTGAGAGTTGCACTCTGGACAGTAAGAAAGATTGGGCGATGGTCGCTTCCCCCTAGTTGGTCTCCTACTTATCTACTAATAGATCCAGCTATATCTGGTGTGGAGAAGGCACGATCTGGTGTTGAAGTTGTGTGCCATCCTCTGGAGTAGAAGGTAGGAGTATCTGTGGCATTATTGACTAGGATTAGGGAGTGATCATCTTGCCAAGTTTCAACCTCTTCACCTCTGTGATCCAGATGGTTATAGCCCCAGCTCTGGGAGTGGCTATTAAAGTCTCCAACTGCTATAAAGTTGGTGGCTGGTACCTGTATAGAGCTGAGACTCAGGGGTTTGTTGTTCGGACAGTAATAGTTCAGGAGTTCTATTTTCATCTTGTCTACCTTTATCTGCAACAGCTGATATTCTGCTCCATCCATGAAGGTTTTCCTTTCGTGTGCATGAATGTTATTCCTTACAAGAGTAAGTACTCCTCCTTTTCGTCTATCTTTTCTGTCGGATCTGAAGCATTGATATCCCCTTATTTTAAAGGTTTGATCTGCTTTCAAGTGAGTCTCTTGGATACAGCAAACACTGACTTGCTTCTCATACAAGATGTTTTCCAGCTCTGTCTTTTTGCTGTATCCAGCCTGCTTGCTGTTCACTCCCTCTGCATTCCAGTGCATCATGACAAGTGGCACTCTGGGTTTCTCTTTTTCTGTTTTGTTTTGGTCAGTAGTTCTCCTCCGCCGTCTGCTGACTCCACAAGACGGTCTAGAGGGTCCTCCAGTAGCTGAGGGTGGGCTCTGTCGAGGCTCAGAGCCCGGCACTGCACCTGCCTGGTGGAGCTCCACAGGGCGAGCACCAGTACGAGATTTATTTGACGGTGTACTCTCCATAGAAAAAAAAAAGCGAGTTGCGTGATACTGTGGTTTCCGGTGCGCCTTCTGGCCCAGTATCTATGACTTTAGCACCTGTTCAACAGGAGAGTGGGCTCATCCCTAATCTGTTTATGTTCCCAGTAGTAGACTATTCGCAAGCAGCCTGGGGGTGTCACTGCTCTGCGCGGACCTTGTTTACCGAGGCGGCGTCCGAGCTCGTATGGTGAAAATATGGTTGCGTTATCTTCAAAATAGCCCTGTCTTTCCCATGGCTTTTCTGCCATCCTGCAACTTTGAGTTAGGGAGTTCTGAGCTCCAGTCTCTTTCCCAGGCATTTTATCCTGGCCTGGCACGCAAACAGAGGACCCCACTTCTGGTTCTAAGTTAGCAGTTGGGGATAGGTGGGGTAGCACACTGTGCATTCCCCGTCATCCAGGGGGCTCTCCAACTATGCAGAGCTTGCACAATGCTGTGCTCTGGTTCTGGGCTCTCCCAAGGAATGCTCACGTCCTGCACAGAGCCACTTCCAGATACCCACCACCTGCCAACCCTCCATTGTAGAAATCTCCTGCATGCGGCCATCCAGTCAAGAGCCAGTATTAAGTCTGGTGCCCAAGTGATCCCCCAAGCTCAGTTTGCAATGCTGGGTTCTCATCATGCTGCAACACAGGGGGGATTGTGATGCTCAGCCATCTCTCTCAACTCTGCACCGATAAGTGACATCGGGGACTTAACTGTGCCTCAGTACTGGGAGGCCCCGTTTCCGGGTACACCACACACAGCCAATTGAGGCAACGGTCGCCGTGGGCGTGGCAAGCTAGTATTCTACATCTAACACTCTCGACTTAAACAGCAACCCCCACTACCCTACCCGGCCACAGTGTTTTAATTATGTATTTTGTGAATTGGTGTATATATGTTGTTATTTTGGTTTTACTGCGATTCACGGCGTGGTAGATAACCATAAGCCTGCAACGGACTTTGCCTTCTCGGAGAGGGAGGCAAGACATCAGTGTTATTGAAAACTGGGTACGCGCAAAGTCACGGGCGCCCTAGTTACGTCTGCACGACGGCGAGGCATTAGGAATTCTCTTGACGTGAGGAAACATATACCTCAGCGTAGAATTGCCTAGAAATTGGAGCTCTTAGCTCTTACGGCCCAATACAGAACAGGCTACGTTGCCTGGTATTGTTTACATACTAAAGATTTGTTTGTTTAATAAACTATAAAATGTGCACTGGATCAGGTTGTCTTTCACTATACTGTACCTGTATTCTTTAACTGTACGGTTGTGTCTGTGGATATAAATTAGTGTAACCTTATCTCCATCGGAGCAAGAGGTGGTGAGATAGTAGCTATAAAAACAAGTCACAAGTGGCGAGGGAGAGTCAATCTAGGTTCTCACCCTTGAAGCTATAAGTCTCATCCTCCGCAGTCACTTTAATTCTCATCGTAATCTATCTTCTCAGACGTTCTTCAAAACTAGTGTCTTGTCTCTTTACTCAGACAGACTCTTATTAAGCCATTTCGTGATACACCTGTAGTCATTAGCTGTACTGACAGATGAATATGCAGTGAGGGCTAATTTTAGCTTAAAAAACCTACCCACGGCACCTTTGATATACACTTATTTTCTGAGGTCTATCTTATCAATAAAGATATTGAAAGGCCTTAAATTAATGACACAGAACAGGAAGCTTGGGTTGAATTTATTGAAGGCATATGCTCCGCGAGCGTCCGATTATGAGAATAGTAATTGCTCTGGTCTCTCGCAGTAAAGGTACCAGGTTCGATTTACGGTATCGACACGCTCCACTCTACCAAACTGTAAAAGGGTACCTGGATTTGCTCTTTAGTTAGGGAAGGAAAAGGCAGCGAGAAAGGGAACTCGTCACCCCCACCTCTCGACGCTGGACCTAGTATAGTGAATGGGGAGCCGCGCTGGTGTAATGGTTACCACACTGCGCTGGCGATCGGGTGATCCAGGTTCAAGCCCGGGCGAAGACATTTGAAAGAGTGTCGTCGACCGGGATTTGGACTGGATTAATTCGAACCCTGGCGTGATTATTTGAAGCAGTGTAGTCGACCAGGGACTGGAATAACCTGAACGGCTCCTGAGCCGACCAAGCTCCAATGGGTGCTCTCCGAAGACGGCTAGTATCTGCCTGAATGGCGAGAGGACACCTGTCAGCGTACAGGGAAAATAGGATACTCACGTAAAATCAGTCTCAGGTTAGACATACTAACCTGAGATTTCGTCTCGAGTACTAGCGGGCGTACGTTAAAAAAAAAGTGTAGTGAAGTCTAACACTTCATTTCTCTGCAGCAGTACCTGCTACAGGACTACCTTTAAAAAATGTGTTCCCAATTGAGCCGAATGTAATGAATGAATTCGGATAACGATGTATTGTTCTAGTATTACCTCTCTTTGTTCTAGTTCTTGTCACTTACCTTAATCTGGTAAAAGTTGTTGATATCGTAGTTAAGATCTGATGTGGGGTCATTGTAAACCCAGAAATTTGTGTCTCCGATCTTCTTTTGCGCGTTAAAAGGTCCGTTGGGAATGTTGTTAACGTTGCAGGAGGTAATGGGGGTAGAAACAGTCGCAGGTTTAATTTCCGAAATCTTGCTTTCAACTGATGAGTCCTCAGGCACGTTTGCGGGTTGTGTGAAACCACTGAGCTGTGGCACTGCTGACGACAAGCCAACAGAGATCGATACAAGTAGACATATTAAACTCGTGGTCATTGTATGTGGCAGGTTGTTGATGACCTGATCGAAGTGGGGGAAAAGTTTATGTAAACATAGTATTCAAAGGAAAAATTGCAAATAACATTGGTAAATGAAGAACTATAACAACTTATTTAATTTTTGAAACGACATCTTAAAAAGGAACAGATATTGCTGGCGGAATAAATGTTAGTTTCAGGAAAACACTGGTAGGATTTATTTTTAATGAGGAATTTTAGGAAGACGGCAAATGGTTAACTTACAAAAAAAATCTGGGCGGAAAACCTTTAAAAGTGAGAGACAGCAGTATCAGATATATAAAATAAGAACAAACACAGACACATCGCCTAGGCAACATTGATCGTGGAGGGTAGCGGTCAGTTTACATAACCACATCATAAACCGGAATATCATCATTATTATTTCCCTTGTTTGTTCTCTATGAAATATAGACTCGACAGCAGCTAGTCCTCAATAAGAACCGTTTGAAGTAGGTAACTAAGCAGATATGCCGAAGGTTCTGCTACATAATCTAGTACATTGATAGTATATGCAAATCAGATCTATAACTTTATGTTGGACGTCAAGAAATAGCCTCCTGTAGCTTCTAAAAACGCTGAAAATTAAAACGTGGTTACTTCTAGCCACCTACAGGTTTCCCTCTTTGTTAATTAATTTATTATCTTTATTTATATAAATGTTCATAGCTTGTTAGAGCCTTTCAACTGTAGCTGATTTTTTAACAAGCAGTCCGTGTGGAATTCTAAATATGCGAGGCAAGTTTGGGTGTGTAATTTAAGATGATAATAAAATTCCCCGTATAATGAATTCTTTTACCTATCCATCACATTCGTCTCATCTTTTCCCACCAAAGTTGCAATCTTTTTTATTGCGCATTTTTTGTAATGGGAACTAAATTGCGCACCTGTTGCAACCGCGCACATTTCTTGTATGCTTCAATTACTCCCTCTGTTACTTTTAGTGGCAACATTTCTGGAATTTTCCCCATTTCTGTTAAGCAGTTGAATGGGGAGAAAAAAAAACACACACACAAATAGTAATACGTCTTACAAGGAGAAGGACAAGAAAAACCTACGTTGCGGCCACAAGGCCTTCGTCAGGGACAGACAAACAAGAGACAGGAGGGAAAGAAAATGAGAATTAAGTAGAGAACATGAAACTGTTAAGCAGTTCGTGTAACAATGAAAATGTGACTCAGTCATTTATTTATTCATTTAGCCAGTAAGGCCTCATTGCTCATCATAAATAAAGCTTCTTTCCATTCGTGCCACTGTTTCCATACTTCTGAAGCAAAAGGGAAACGAAAACAGCAGTAATTATTCCAATACTAAAACCAGAAAAAGATGCCCACGATGCCAGTTCATACAGGCCAATTTCTTTAACTTCCCATCTAGGTAAAATATTAGAAACCATAGTAAATAAAAGATTAAAGTTTTATTTGGAAAAGAATAATTTATATAATCAAACTCAGTCAGGATTTAGGAAGAACAGATGCACTATGGATCAGATAATTAAATTGGAACATGAAGTAAAATCAGGATTTCAAAAGAAAGAAAAAACTGTGGTAGTATTTTTAGATATAGCTAGGGCTTATGATGAATGCTGGAGAGAGGGTGCTCTCTTTAAAATAAAGAAGATAGGAGTAACCGGTAAAATGTATAATTATTTAGAGAATTTTCTGCAAGATAGATATTTCACTGTTCAGGTAAACAATGATAGATCAGAACTGTATGAACAACAAAATGGAATACCCCAAGGATCAGTAATGTCTCCTTCAATTTTTACAATAATGGTAAATGATTTAGGTGAGGAATTCAATGATATAACAAATAAATTGTCACAGTTTGCAGATGATGTTGCTATATGGAGGACTGGGAGACATCTGCCAAAATTATATAAGGATCTACAGAAGCAAATAAATAAAGTATGTAAATGGATGACAAAATGGGGTTTTCAGCTGAATTCAAATAAAACATTGGGAATGATCTTCAGTAAAGGTAGGGTTGTAAAAAATAAAATTATAGATATAAATATCCAAGGGCAAAACATTAAAACAGTTCAAACCACTCGATATCTAAGAATGATATTGGACCAACAGCTGAACTGGAATAAACACATAGATAAACTAGTGGAGTCTTGCAGAGGATTGACCAACTTATTAAGATATTTGAAAGGTAATGGATGGGGTGCAAGCACTAAGACAATGCTCACTTTTTATAAATCTTTTATTAGAGGAAAAATAGATTATGGAAGTATAATATATGACTCTGCTGCACACAGTAACAAGATTAAATTAGACAGAATTCAGCATCAGGCTTTATGTACAATAGCAAGTGCAATCAGATCAACATCAATGGGAGCTATAGAGGTGGCTTTGGGAATCATACCCTTGGAATTACGGAGAAAGGAGTTAAAACTAAATTACATGAACAGAGTTATGTTGGATAAGTCTCACCCAGCACATACAGCTTTTACCAGATGCCAACTAACAACTCAGGCCAAGCCAATGAATACCACTAGATACCCTACAGGATGGAAGTGTATGGAGGAAATTGTCCATCTGGGTACATTAATTACATCAATTAATAACAGTTGTGAATACAAGCCAGTGATTCCGCCCTGGGAGATCAAGAAACCAGACACGGACTACCACCTAGCAGAAATACTTAAGAAAACAAATAATATAGAAAATATTAAAAACACAGCCAATAAATATATACAACAAATATCAAAAGACAGCATTACTGTGTACACAGATGGATCCAAGGGAGAGGATGGCAAATTGGGGATAGGAATATATATTCCAATATGGAAAATGGCAAAAGAATATAGCATCACGGAAAATACATCCATTTTCACTGCAGAGATGGTGGCAATACTAAAAGCACTAGAAATATTCTCTAATAACCCTCCCAAAAAATTAACAGTTTTAACTGACTCTCTTTCAACAATTAAAGCACTTAGAAACTTACGAGAATGTAGTAGACCTGATATAGCAGAGGAGATTTTTCTGGCTACTACATACTTATATTCCAGAGGATGTTCAGTATTAATTGCTTGGATACCTTCACATGTTGGCATAGAAGGAAATGAAAAAGCAGATAAAGAAGCCAAGAAAGGTAGATCTGATAAAAATCTAATAAATGTAGGGATGAGTAAATCAAAAATTAAGAGCTTAATTAAAGATTTAATAACAGATGAATGGAAAGCAGAGTGGGATAAAAATCTGAAAGGAAGACATGCATATAAGATGTTCAGGGCTCCAACAAGAAAATGTCAGATATCTAGGGAATTGAAAATTCCCAGTAATAAGAAACTTCTCAGACTACAGCTGGGAAAAGGCTATTTCAGAATAGAAGAACCTTACTGTGCAGGATGTCTTCAAGACAATAATATAGAACATTTCTTGTTAAAGTGTAAGAGGTATGATCAAATGAGAATACCAATATTGGATTATTTGCAGGCATCCAACTTACCTATAAATATAGAGGACAATTAGCAGATGGCAAGAGAACAGTTGGGCGACCACAGCTGAGGTTCAAAGATGTGTGCAAGAGAGATATGAGGGCACTGGACATGGATCCAGCAACATGGGAGGATGAAGCTGCCGATCGCAATAAGTGGCGATGCTATTTACGGCACCACCTCAGATTGGGCGAAGAGAGGCTCACACAAGAAGCAGAGGTGAGGAGAAAACGTCGAAAGGAGCACCAGGAAAATAAGCAGCTGAGGGCTGCCACCTCAGGGGCGCATTCCCATAGTCAGTTATGACTGAAGGGGCTATTATTACTATTATTATTATTATAGAGGAGGTGTTGAGAATAGACAGACCTAGGGAACTGCATAATATAGTCAAACAATATTTAACACGAACACATGTTAATATATAGTGGCTGGGAATGTGAAGGTCTGATGCTGTTCTTACAATGCATGTGACTTTAAACAGATGAAAGTCAATTAAATATCTGGTAAAGTCCGTTATATAACTAGAACCACCAGGCCTATACACCCCTCCACTTTAATATTATTCTTGCTCATAGTTTCTTCTTGATTTTTTTTGTTTGTTTGTTTATTTTTTATTTTATTATTTAACGTATAGGCATAAGCACAATTGTGAGTATCCCTATTTTCAAATGTGATGCCACTTTCTCATGTCGGCAGTTGTTCATATTATTTGGAATTGAAAACAATGTATATCCTAATTATAACCCATCAGAGGTTGAACGGGATTTATGTTTATCTTCATTAATTTAAAAAAAAAAAAAAGGAAACGAATGAAATAACCATAGAAGAATGAGTTTCGTAGTCAAGACAAGCAGCAGAAAGAGTACAACATAAAATATTTCACGGGGTAAATATTTTGGTGGGTTACTTACTTGTAGTTGACTAAACACTGAGCAGCCGACATGTAATCTGTGACGGAAGACGATGTTTGTCTGTCTACAGTTTATAGCACAAGTACTGTCACATTTTATCCTATGAATTAATCTTCAGTAACCACCTAATTCGTGAACGGTGTAAACATTCTGAATTTGATCAGTACACCTTGTACGGATAAAACTTATAACTTCTGGAAGTGTTTAAGTCCAGAATCAAACATATATGCGGAATCATAACAGCAATAGTTGTTCAATGTGACGTAATATTAAATGCGCAAGGGCGGTTTAGAATTCACTTTCCTCGACTGACAATACTTGGGCTTTATCATTCCGCTAAGAAATTTCAAGATATAAACACCAGCAGTTCAATAATCCAAAATGCATGATCAGGCGCTGTCAGCAACTTTAATTTTATCACTTCAAAATTTAATTCACCAGAAAAATTGTAAAACCGTCCGGTGTAAACCTGTGACACAAGAAATGGGGTAACTTAAATCGATAGATACGCTAGAAATTGATATATATCGTGATTGGTACCGTTTGAAATGATTAGATGCAGTGAAGCATGGCACAGTTGAATGTTAGGCATATTCAGTATTTTTTGCCTAAGAGGGATTAAGAGAGTGTCGAGGTGCCAGTGAATAAGCTTAAGTAAGCAAAGTGCCACTATCGTAATTTTTTTTCTTCCGGTGTCACTTCTATCAAAGAGCAGAAATTGCAGGTGTATTGAATTGATGGCACGGGGCAGAAAGACTTGGCATGCGTTTGTTGAGAGCGGAAGGGTGATGATGAAGATGATGTGAACGGCTATGTATTTTTAAAAAATAAAATTTTACTTTCGTTTTGGCAAGATTATATAGAAAAATGTGTGTACTTGTATATATATATAATTATATATATATATATATATATATATATATATATTATATATATATATATATATATATATATATATATATATATATATATATATATATATATATGTGTGTGTGTGTGTGTGCGTGCGTGCGTGCGTGCGTGCGTGCGTGCGTGCGTGCGTGCGTGCGTGCGTGCGTGCGTGCGTGCGTGCGTGCGTGCGTGCGTGCGTGCGTGATTCATTTGCACTCCCCCGCTCTCCGAACCCACTTTCATCTGACTCGAGGATCTGAGATTTTATGCTCATGGGCATAGGGCACAATTCAGAGGAAGATGAAATGGTGGAGGAAAGCGAAGGCCGCCTGATGCTTACATCAGGAGACATGAACCTTAAGGTGATACGATTTAACATATGCACATGATCCGACGGTTATATTAGGGCGCGTGTTCAAATATAAAAGACCTCGTGGTTTGGTAATTGTAAATCTCGCCTGTAGTGATTGGCTACGTTTTCGTTTTAGTACTGATCTTATGCAATGTGATATCCTATAATTTTCCTACATTTCAACATGACTACGAGAGTGAAAAGATACTATGTGTGTAGCACTCCGGGCTTTTTCTATTCTTCTTCCATATTGCTAAAGCAATAGCTCTCTCCCAGTCGTCAGATACGTCTCTTAATTTTTTATGAAAACATATTTACAGTATTGCCACTTCACTGTAGTTTCCTTGCGTGCTTTTATTACTTCAGCTTTAATTGCAGTCGCTTTATTCTTAATCAAAGACTTCAGGTTCCACGTAGTTTCTCATTTGTTGGAGCAAATAGTATTGTCAGTCCTGTCCCTGCTATATTTAGCAATCAACGTTATGTTTAATCGAATCTGAGTTCCGTATTTCAACCTTTTTGACGTTGTGGAACGATACAATCATCTTTATTCTTTATTATCATTTGCTAGAACGAAAAATGTGTGTTGATAGCAGGTTACTTTCTCAAGTTTTGCTTTGAATTTTGTATTTAAAATGTCAACTAATGTCTTCCCTTACCCTCTTCGCGTCCACGGTATTATCTATCATTCAGGAACTAAAATTCTGTTAAAAGGTTCTCTTTTGTTCAAGTTTTGCTTACAGGCAATTCCGATTCTTTAACGGTAAATATTTGCAATATTACGACAGATTAAAAGCACTCCTTGAACGGTACATTATGTGCAGTATTACGATTGATAAGAAGCACTTTTTTTAACCGCATATCATATGCAATATTACTACAGATGAAAAGCAAGCCTTGAATAAAAGTGCGTATAGAATAATATAATAAAATAAACTTTATGCTAAGACTTTTTGTTACTGTTTGTGAAGTGTAAGATTATTCCATATATTCGCCAGTATTGTCATAGGTTACGCAAAGATATCACATGACGTAACCCGTTCTGTCCGTTGGGCTGCTATAGACAACAAAATATCAGCTTAAAGTAAAGGCAACAGAGTTGTATGTGCACTATTTTGTGATGGAAAGCGTAAGAGATGGTAGATACGTGGCTATGGCTTTTACACAGCAAATACATACTTTCGAACTTAAAATTTAATAAATCCTTCTCCATTGAACCTTTCGTCATAAGTGCAAACAAACGTGATGACCTGTTGACAATAGGGGAGAAAATTTACGGCAATTTAATCTAGTCCTCGCTCGAGTTCTCTTACACACCCTGCAATGAATTACTCGCTAGCGCTCAGAGGTGAATGAAGGGCGTTGTATACCTATTTTCTGGAGCATCCAATAATTCATAAAACAGTTTGAAAAGAACTAAAAAGTACAGATTTTATTTGGACATATGCTGCCAATGCCCAAAACAGCAACAGAACAGTAATTATGACTAGTGACAGAAAAATTTAAAATAAAGCTTGTGAAACTAGATGTCTGAAAAAGAATCTATGCGAACAGAGATAGGTATAATCTCATGTGAACTTGGAAATACCCGATATTTGTGAAACGCAAATTATGAATGACTATCAATAGAAAAATAAATCAAATGTTTTGTACGTATTGTTATAGTGAAGAGCAATAAGCCAGCAGTATCAAATAACATAAAATAAGAACAAACGCAGACGCACAGGCACAGCCTAGGCTAAGATTGATCGAGGAAGGTAACGGGCAGGTTACATAACCACATCATATACTGTAATAGCATCATCATTATTATTTCCCTTTTTGCTCTTAATGAAATATAGAGCCGCTATCCCAGCCGGTCTCAGGAAGTCTGCACCAAAGTATGCATGTGCTCCTGCTGTGGTAGTTTCTGTATCAGATTATTTTACATGATGAAAGTGCTGGCTGCCTGTACAATCTCATATTAGTGACCTCTCCTCCAACTTCAGGGCGGAATCCATGGCCCTACTTCAGGCAGTGAGAATCCTCACCAGATCAGAACAGCAACATCCAGCTACGACATTTATCTTCACTGACTGCATATCGCTACTGAAATCAATACACAACACCAGAAATTAAAAAAATGTTGCATAAGATCAGATCATAGCTTAAATGTATCCTAAGATCATCAACTATTGCCCTCCAGTGGTTACCCTCCCACCGTGGAATCGCTGCGAATGAGAGAGCTGATGCTTTATCTAGAAGTAGTAGTAAAATAGAGCACTTCAGCCACCCATTGCCCTGTCGAGAAGCTAAAACCATCATCAACAACCAGTAAAAGAATTAAGTGAAGAAGGAAAGAGATATATACAACACATCTGACTCAATCCACCAGCTTCATAGACACCAGCTCCCCATCATTTTCCGCCTAAGAACTGACCAAACATGACCACTGCAGATTACTAGGCCACATCTATAGCGTCGGGATATCTTACACTTACGAATGTCCACGTGGAACCGGAATCCAGACCCGTGAACATATTCTCCAAAACTGCCCAGCCATCGATGATCCACGGCGCCTGACGTGGCTAGAGGGTTCCGCACTTAGGCAGAAGCTATGTTGCTGTCGCATTCATTCATTCATAACCCTCCACTCCCAAAGGATCATAGGCCTTCAACAAACACATGCCAAGTCCTCCTGTCACGTGCCATCATCTCAAGTTCTTTCCACGTTCTCCTCATCATTTTCACCTCTGTTTCCAGCTCTCTTCTCCATGTGCTTCTTGGTCTACCTCTGCCTCTCTTGCCCTGGGGGTTCCAGAACAAGGACTGCCTTGTAATGCTATCAACAGGTTTCCTCGGTGTGTGTCCTATCCATCGCCATCATCTTCTTCTCATCTCTTGTTCCACAGGCATTTGTCTGGTTCTTGTCCTCAGTTCCACGTTGGTAACCTTGTAACATAAGAGCTACCCCTAATGTCCTGAGGACAGCACGAATTCACTTGTGATGAGTTTCTTCTTGTCTACCCCATTCCACTTTGTTTCACACAGTCCCAGAACCTCGATTTTATATTCCCTCATTTCTGCTGCTATTTGTGCCACTTTCCCTTGTTCGTTTAATGTCTGAACATTCCTTGTGCCAAATCTGGAAGTTCTCCTAGTAAGAAAGAAGGTTAGTCAGTAACTCAGACTCCTTTCGGCTTTCTCTGTGTTGCATCATACGCCTCCTTGCGAGAGGACCTTCCCCTGTCTTGGATGGCTGAGTTTTATTTTCCTTAATTGACTTGTCCATGTTTGTTGAAGTTTTCTGTGGTTTAAATTTTTTACAGGATGAGGTAACCAGCCCCATGCCCAACCCTCTTTAGTCGCTTTCTATGACATGCATGGCAAAGAAGAGTGTTACTATTCTTTGCTCCCCTTTCGGGCCCCGGTAACACACGGGTGATATTGCTGCCGCGCTGACCTGGAAAAGACTGTGGAGTTCGTCTTGGCGACAGGCCTGTAGATTTAGCATGACGGTCGTGGTTTGTCCCCCTTGCTCTGCAGTAGTGGTCCACTCATGGCCATAATTCGAGGACAAGGATGAGTTTTCAAAAGGTAGAAACCTTCGCTCAAGATTACTCTTGGCAGATATTTAAATAGAAGGATGGTCCTCCTATTTCAGGGAGCCGCAAGTGATTTTAGAATGGCAAGTACAACAACTGCGTCTTCTAAGTTGGTTGTAAATTTGTATTCGCCGTCCACTTTTGTGAGAAAAAAATATGTACCACGGTGTAACAGTTTCCGGCGTGATGCTGACCACATCACCCCTAGTGTGTCGATTGTCAAGAAAATACGGGCCTCGCACCGTTTTCCCAAATGCCTCAATAGGCGTGTAACCGGATCCAGGTAACATTTTACTCGTATTTAATGAGCCCCCAGCTAAAAATAATTCAGCAAAGTATTAATTGTATTATTTAGCTCTGAGTATCAGTATTTTTTTAAAATGAATCATTCAGGTGCAAACATTTGCTGCTGTGCAGAAGTAGCTTAAAATGAAAACTCGCTGCTTCGAGTGTCCTCTATACCCGTATCTTAAGGATGGTGTCTAGTGTTGAATTATGGTAACTGGTACCAGAAACTGAGAGAAAATCCTATCACCCTTACGTTTCATGTCTCCTGGTGTAAGCATCAGGCGGCCATCGCTTTCCTCCACCATTTTATTTTCCTCTGATTCTACCCGATGCCCATGAGCATAAAATCTCAGACCCTCGAGTCAG
The DNA here is from genome assembly GCA_024509875.1 of Oreohelix idahoensis. Taxonomy (NCBI): domain Eukaryota; kingdom Metazoa; phylum Mollusca; class Gastropoda; order Stylommatophora; family Oreohelicidae; genus Oreohelix; species Oreohelix idahoensis. The sequence continues at coordinate 147,907 of JAMPIV010009618.1, forward strand.
ATGAAAGTGAGTTTGGAAAGCAGGGGAATGCAAATGAATCATGCACACCGATTATATATATATATATATATATATATATATATATATATATATATATATATATATATATATGCATCAAGCAGATAAGAGAGTTGACATTTGAAATATGCATTATAATATTATCACCATCCTCTTCCTGCTCCCTATGGAGCCTGTGGCTACCTCTGCTTTTGGTTCCTTGCGAGGAAACACGCATGAAGCAGTCACCAGCTCTTGCAGCAGAGGCTTAAGTTGCAACTTATTTAACGTGATGACGCTGCCAGTCTCATATACAACTTTACAGAAATTAGCATTTCATAGATATAAAGGCACACATAAAATAATAAAATGAATATGATACAACTTACCCATTTAACTATGAAACGAGTTAATATTCAGACAGAAATGTCCGACAATGTTCTCAGATGTCAAGATTTCAGTCTTTCCCCCGCGACCTAATACTAACTGCTATATTAAAACTTCTATCTTTTAACACAGGGACAGGTTTATAGGGGTCGGGGATAAAAGATATATAAATTTTTGGCACTTTTAGTTTCACCGAAAAAGTATCTGAAGCTTCTATCACTCCCTAGAAAATCTTCTATCTCTTAATCCTGGTACCTGGCGAGAAAGGAATCTGAGTGGCGAATTTCAAGCGCTCAAGTCTTATAGTATTAAAGGCGCCTATGCGAAAGTTAATTTCGCTTAATGTATTTTGTTAAAACGGAATCACAATGTTAGATTAGTTTATCTCCTAATTTAAGACCAATCACCGTTTATGATGTCTTAGTTTAGTATAATTTCATATCAGCATCGTCATAATTATTGGCATCACATTATATGGCAATGTTACTAATTATTACTTGACATGCCTGAAATCATTATGTCGTATGCCTTGCCTAGCTTTGTTATAATCAGGACAGATTTAAGGTGATGAGCGGAAACAATTATACAACCCTAATGGGGTGATATACAGCTTAATTTGTATCTATTAAATGTGTCTACTGCCTGCTTCTTGAGTAAACAAGCGGTCGGCGAACAACCAGGGGTAAATTATGTATTGAGATATATCTCCGCTAAACGCCAACTGTCCACAAAGAAAAGATTAACAGGTCCGGGAAGTGGCAAGCTAACATGGTAGTTTTCGGGGAGTGACAACCCGAGGATAAGATGATTATAGGTAGATTGAGGCAAAAAGTAAAATAATGACCGGTGAATACTGACATAGAGGTGAGAGGCAAAGATGTCACATAAAACAATAACGAATGAATTAAGACTGACGTCACAATGACAACAAACTGAACGCAGAAGAAGAAGAAGTAGTCGCTTCATGCCAAATTTTCCGAAGAAGCAGTAATCTTTTTATTCATTTGGCTGTTCAAAGACCCCCGGAAACTACAAGGGGAAAGGAATATAGTTAAAATAATGTTGTTAACTCAGTAACGTGAATTCACCCTGTGGTGCTAATCTGATTGTTAAATAAATAAAATCCAAAAAGAGCAACATATTAGCGTTAGCTTATGACGTATCAGAGAAGTACATGTTGTATTGTTATTGTTTGAATTTTTCATCTCTGTCTCATAAGTTCAAATGTGTGCCTAGATAGAACTGATCAAAGCACTGGCACTGTGATGTCCATGACCTAAAACTGAACACATAAAGAAGAGAACCAGGGAACACAAAAAAAGAGAACAAGGGAACACATGAAGAAGAGAACCAGGGAACACATGAAGAAGAGAACCAGGGAAAACATGAAGAAGAGAACAAGGGAACACGTGAAGAAGAGAACCAGGGAACACATAAAGAAGAGATCTAGGGAACACTGGAAGAAGATAACCAGGGAACACATAAAGAAGAGAACAAGGGAACACATAAAGAAGAGAACCAGGAAACACATGAAGAAGAGAACCAGGGAACGGAACACATAAAGAAGAGAACCAGGGAACACATAAAGAAGAGAACAAGGGAACACATAAAGAAGAGAACCAGGGAACACATGAAGAAGAGAACCAGGGAACACATAAAGAAGAGAACCAGTGAACACATAAAGAAGTGAACCAGGGAACACATAAAGAAGAGAACCAGGGAACACATAAAGAAGAGAACCAGGGAACACATAAAGAAGAGAACCAGGGAACACATAAAGAAGAGAACCAGGGAACACATAAAGAAGAGAACCAGGGAACACATGAAGAAGAGAACCAGGGAACACATAAAGAAGAGAACAAGGGAACACATAAAGAAGAGAACCAGGGAACACATAAAGAAGAGAACCAGGGAACACATAAAGAAGAGAACCAGGGAACACATGAAGAAGAGAACCAGGGAACACATAAAGAAGAGAACCAGGGAACACATAAAGAAGAGAACCAGGGAACACATAAAGAAGAGAACCAGGGAACACATAAAGAAGAGAACCAGGGAACACATAAAGAAGAGAACCAGGGAACACATGAAGAAGAGAACCAGGGAACACATAAAGAAGAGAACCAGGGAACACATAAAGAAGAGAACCAGGGAACACATAAAGAAGAGAACAAGGGAAGAGAACCAGGGAACACATGAAGAAGAAAACCAGGGAACACGTGAAGAAGAGAACCAGTGAACACATAAAGAAGAGAACCAGAACCAGAACCAGGAACACATAAAGAAGAAAACAAGGAGAACCAGTGAACACATAAAGAAGTGAACCAGGGAACACATAAAGAAGAGAACCAGGGAACACATAAAGAAGAGAACCAGGGAACACATAAAGAAGAGAACCAGGGAACACATAAAGAAGAGAACCAGGGAACACATAAAGAAGAGAACCAGGGAACACATAAAGAAGAGAACCAGGGAACACATAAAGAAGAGAACCAGGGAACACATGAAGAAGAGAACCAGGGAACACATAAAGAAGAGAACCAGGGAACACATAAAGAAGAGAACAAGGGAACACAAAAAAAGAGAACCAGGGAACACATAAAGAAGAGAACCATGGAACACATGAAGAAAAGAACCAGGGAACACATAAAGAAGAGAACCAGGGAACACATGAAGAAGAGAACCAGGGAACACATAAAGAAGAGAACAAGGGAACACATGAAGAAGAGAACCAGGGAACACATAAAGAAGAGAACCAGGGAACACATAAAGAAGAGAACCAGGGAACAAGTGAAGAAGAGAACAAGGGAACACATAAAGAAAAGAACCAGGGAACACATAAAGAAGAGAACCAGGGAACACATAAAGAAGAGAACCAGGGAACACATGAAGAAGAGAACCAGGGAACACATAAAGAAGAGAACAAGGGAACACATAAAGAAGAGAACCAGGGAACACATGAAGAAGAGAACCAGGGAACACATAAAGAAGAGAACCAGTGAACACATAAAGAAGTGAACCAGGGAACACATAAAGAAGAGAACCAGGGAACACATAAAGAAGAGAACCAGGGAACACATAAAGAAGAGAACCAGGGAACACATGAAGAAGAGAACCAGGGGACACATAAAGAAGAGAACAAGGGAACACATAAAGAAGAGAACCAGGGAACACATGAAGAAGAGAACCAGGGAACACATAAAGAAGAGAACCAGTGAACACATAAAGAAGTGAACCAGGGAACACATAAAGAAGAGAACCAGGGAACACATAAAGAAGAGAACCAGGGAACACATAAAGAAGAGAACCAGGGAACACATGAAGAAGAGAACCAGGGAACACATAAAGAAGAGAACCAGGGAACACATGAAGAAGAGAACCAGGGAACACATAAAGAAGAGAACAAGGGAACACATGAAGAAGAGAACCAGGGAACACATAAAGAAGAGAACCAGGGAACACATAAAGAAGAGAACCAGGGAACACGTGAAGAAGAGAACAAGGGAACACATGAAAAAGAGATCTAGGGAACACATAAAGAAGATAACCAGGGAACACATGAAGAAAAGAACCAGGGAACACATAAAGAAGAGAACCAGGGAACACATAAAGAAGAGAACAAGGGAACACATGAAGAAGAGAACCAGGGAACACATAAAGAAGAGAACCAGGGAACACATAAAGAAGAGAACCAGGGAACACATAAAGAAGAGAACCAGTGAACACATAAAGAAGAAAACAAGGGAACACGTGAAGAAGAGAACCAGGGAACACATGAAGAAGAGAACCAGGGAACACATGAAGAGGAGAACCAGTGAACACATAAAGAAGTGAACCAAGGAACACATAAAGAAGAGAACCAGGGAACACATAAAGAAGAGAACCAGGGAACACATAAAGAAGAGAACCAGGGAACACATAAAGAAGAGAACCAGGGAACACATAAAGAAGAGAACCAGGGAACACATGAAGAAGAGAACCAGGGAACACATAAAGAAGAGAACAAGGGAACACATAAAGAAGAGAACCAGGGAACACATAAAGAAGAGAACCAGGGAACACATAAAGAAGAGAACCATGGAACACATGAAGAAAAGAACCAGGGAACACATAAAGAAGAGAACCAGGGAACACATGAAGAAGAGAACCAGGGAACACATAAAGAAGAGAACAAGGGAACACATGAAGAAGAGAACCAGGGAACACATAAAGAAGAGAACCAGGGAACACATAAAGAAGAGAACCAGGGAACAAGTGAAGAAGAGAACAAGGGAACACATAAAGAAAAGAACCAGGGAACACATAAAGAAGAGAACCAGGGAACACATAAAGAAGAGAATCAGGGAACACATAAAGAAGAGAACCAGGGAACACATGAAGAAGAGAACCAGGGAACACATAAAGAAGAGAACCAGGGAACACATGAAGAAGAGAACCAGGGAACACATAAAGAAGAGAACCAGGGAACACATAAAGAAGAGAACAAGGGAACACATGAAGAAGAGAACCAGGGAACACATAAAGAAGAGAACCAGGGAACATATGAAGAAGAGAACCAGGGAACACATGAAGAAGCGAACTGGAGACAGACAAGAAGTGCATGAAGAAGACATAGAAAGACCTTGAGCTGATGACAGGAGACAGGAAGACTTGGCATAAGTTTGTTGAAGGCCTATGTTCCTTGGGTAGCTGTAGGGTGATGATGATTTAGACACAACGATGACCTAGTTCTTTATTTAAATCTTCATAGCAACAACGATGAACTAGTTCTTTATTTAAATCATCATAGCAACAACGATGAACTAGTTCTTTATTTATATCTTCATAGCAACAACGATGAACTAGTTCTTTATTTATATCTTCATAGCAACAACGATGAACTAGTTCTTTATTTAAATCTTTATAGCAACAACGATGAGTTAGTATAGAACAAGAACTTTTTTTTTTTTTAATTAGAGATGAACTAGTTCTTTATTTTATTCTTCATAGCAACAACGATGAACTAGTTCTTTATTTCTATCTTCATAGCAACAACGATGAACTAGTTCTTTATTTAAATCTTCATAGCAACAACGATGAACTAGTTCTTTATTGAAATCTTTATAGCAACAACGATGAATTAGTATAGAACAAGAACTGTTTCTTTTAAATTAGGGATGAACTAGTTCTTTATTTAAATCTTCATAGCAACAACGATGAACTAGTTCTTTATTTATATCTTCATAGCAACAACGATGAACTAGTTCTTTATTTATATCTTCATAGCAACAACGATGAACTAGTTCTTTATTTAAATCTTTATAGCAACAACGATGAATTAGTATAGAACAAGAACTGTTTTTTTTTTAAATTAGGGATGAACTAGTTCTTTATTTTATTCTTCTTAGCAACAACGATGAACTAGTTCTTTATTTATATCTTCATTACAACAACGATGAACTAGTTCTTTATTTAAATCTTCATAGCAACAACGATGAAGTAGTTCTTTATTTAAATCATTTTAGCAACAACGATGAATTAGTATAGAACAAGAACTGTTTGTTTTTTTTATTAGGGATGAACTAGTTCTTTATTTTATTCTTCATAGCAACAACGATGAACTAGTTCTTTATTTAAATCTTTATAGCAACAACGAAGAATTAATATAGAACAAGAACTTTTTTTTTAAATTAGGGATGAACTAATTCTTTATTGTATTCTTCATAGCAACAACGATGAACTAGTTCTTTATTTACATCTTCATAGCAACAACGATGAACTAGTTCTTTATTTAAATCTTCATAGCAACAACGATGAACTACTTCTTTATTTAAATCGTTATAGCAACAACGAAGAATTAGTATAGAACAAGAATTTTTTTTTTTTAATTAGGGATGAACTAGTTTTTTTATTTTATTCTTCATAGCAACAACGATGAACTAGTTCTTTATTTATATCTTCAAAGCAACAACGATGAACTAGTTCTTTATTTAAATCTTCATAGCAACAACGATGAACTAGTTCTTTATTTAAATCTTTATAGCAACAACGGTGAATTAGTATAGAACAAGAACTGTTTTTTTTTTAAATTAGGGATGAACTAGTTCTTTATTTTATTCTTCATAGCAACAACGATGAACTAGTTCTTTATTTCTATCTTCATAGCAACAACGATGAACTAGTTCTTTATTTAAATCTTCATAGCAACAACCATGAACTAGTTCTTTATTTAAATCTTTATAGCAACAACGAAGAATTAGTATAGAACAAGAACTTTTTTTTTAAATTAGGGATGAACTAGTTCTTTATTTTATTCTTCATAGCAACAACGATGAACTAGTTCTTTATTTATATCTTCATAGCAACAACGATGAACTAGTTCTTTATTTAATTCTTCATAGCAACAACGATGAACTAGTTCTTTATTTAAATCTTTATAGCAACAACGAAGAATTAGTATAGAACAAGAAATTTTTTTATTTCTTTTTAATTAGGGTTGAACTAGTTCTTTATTTTATTCTTCATAGCAACAAGGATGAATTAGTGTAGAACAAGAACAGATTTTTTTTTAAATTATGTGTACCCTAAATTAGTGTCGAATGTTAACGTTTCTCGTGGGAATGTTATCGGGTTTAAAACCTGGTAACGCCACACTGCTGTCTAATCAGTTGTAAATGAATGCCTGACTCTGTTCTTGAATTAGCGAAAGCAAGGCAGCGAGGAAGGAAAACAGAAACCACACATCATAAAGCTGTGACCTAGTATAGTGAAGTCCCTAACACTTCACTCCCTCACGACAGTATTAACTATGAGACTACCTTTATCTTTACTAAATACTCAAAGAAAGTAGTATACGAAGAAGACCTCTAAAGGA